>RRYC01000068.1:0-96132 GCA_004016185.1 Quambalaria eucalypti
ACGTCACCCCAAATCCACCTCCCACCCAACCCGTCCCCCGACCCACCGCCTCACCCCGCGCACAGGCGGCAACTCCCACCCAACCATTGTCGCACGCTCACTCGGCTCGCACGCCGGGCCCACACCATACGTAGGCGTGAGTGTCACTTCGTGGGGTGCGTGCGTGGCGTCCGTGCTGCGCGCAGTCTTGGCTTGCTTCAGGGCGGCGGCTAGTGCTGACGGCGTGGAAGAAGACGCGAGCGGCACGGGCTTGGAAAAGGTACAGAGGTTCTTGCCGATCTTGGGGATCCAATTCGGGTTGATCTTCGTTAGGCCGCGGAGGTAGACCCTGCCCGGTGCATCTTCGGCGTCGTCGCCGCCGCCGCCGCCGCCGCCACCACCATCGCCGCCCGCACGACGCTCCTTTGGCCGCGCGCGCATCACCTCTGCAAAGACGCACCATTCCGGCGGGCTGTGCTCAAAGAGCGCAGAGGAAGGGTGCACGTAGGCTGCGTCGCCCGCGACGCCCATTGCGAGGTAAGGTACGTATCGGCATGTCCGCCATTTCCCCTTGAGGCGTCCTTCTGCGGCTTGATCCGCCAATGCGGGGACGCACCGCGCAGCTTCGGGCGCAATGTCCGCACGGACAGCGACTTGGTCAATGTAGGCGCAGGCAATGAGCTGGCGCAGGACTTTGAGCTGTGTTTCGCTGGGCGGGGACAGGCGCGGGGAGTTGAGCGACACCGCCAATGCAGACGTCTCGGCAGAGGGCGCGAGCGTGGAGAGGACGAGCGCAGCCAATTGCGAGCGCAACTGCCGGACCTCTTCCATTGCCTTTGGCCGGAGGAAGTTCTCGCGGCAGAATGCTGCGCTGCCCCCTGCGTAGGCGTACGCCCCCACGACGGCCAAGGCGCGAAAGGCGTCGCTGACGCCTGGGCCGCCGAGGAAGTCGAACTTTGCGAGCGCCTCGTAGCGTTTCCGCCTGCGGGCCTTGCGCGCCTCGTGCTGCCGGACCGCCTCGGACTTGAGGTTCTCGTCGTCGAGGATAGCGGCAGCCTCATCGATGTCGTCGTCACCGTCACCGCCACCGTCACCGCCGGCGTCGGCGGCGTGCTCCTCACGGACAAACAAGTCGCCCACGCTCATGGCTGCCACGAGTGCGACGACAAAGGGAAGACAGCCGTGCTGCTGGCCCTGCACGAGCAACTTTGCAAAGCGCGGATTGAGCGGGAACAGCGCCATGGTCCTTCCCAGCTCGGTGATGCGCGCGACGTCGCGCCTCGTCTTGGGGTCTACCTCGGTAGCGAGTGCGCCCAGACGGGTGAGGATGCGCTCGGCCTTGGCAATGGCTGCGCGATCGGGTGCCGTGGGAAAGGGGAAATTGACGACGTTTTCGATGTTCATGCTCTTCATCTGCAGGACGAGTCCCTCGACGGGCGTGCGGCGGATCTCGGCTTCGGCGAACTCATCGCAGTACTCTTCAAAGACGTTGGACGAGTACAGGCGGTAGCAGTGGCCTGGCCCCGTACGACCTGCTCGACCTGCTCGCTGCGCGGCCGAGGCCTTGGAAACCCAATCGACTTTGAACGAGGAGATGCCCGAGTGGCCGTCGTACTTGCGCTCCTTGGCGCGGCCGCAGTCGATGACGTAGCGCACATTGGGAATGGTGAGGGACGTTTCGGCAACGTTGGTTGCGACGACGACGAGGCGGGCGTCCTCGGGGGGAGGCTTGAAGACTTCGAGCTGCTTCTCCGAGGGGAGGAGGGAGTAGAGGGGGAGGATGTGCATGGGTGGCGTCGTGGCGTCGAGCGTTGCGTCCGCTTCATCGTCGGCGTCGGAGTCACCGCCCTCTGAATCCGTGTCGAGGGCCTCTGCGTCGGCCTCTGCGTCGGCGTCGCGCGCGCCATCGCCGTCGACGTTGCCCAAATCTCGCTCTTCACTGACGCCCAGCGTAACCTCTTCCGCCTCGACGTCTTCGCGCTCGGGGCGTACACGGACCTGCACGGCGCTGTCACCGTCGTCCTGATCGCCCTGGTCGCCACCGCCGCCACCGCCGTCGGTGCGACGCTGCGGTCCACGCTTTGCCCGCCCTCGCCTGGCCTCGATGGCCTTGCGCCCAAACTTGCCCTCGAGCTGCTTGCACACGGTGCGAATTTCCTGCTCGCCGGTGAGGAAGATGAGGATACCACCGGGTGGGAGACGGGTATGAATCTTGCTGGCCTTTTTCACGGCCTCTTCGAGATAGTCGTGCGGCGTGCGGCGGTTAAAGTGGATGCTGACGGGATGCTGTCGCGCTTCGATGCGAAGGAGGGGCGGCGGTTGTGGGAACAGCGTGGGATTCCCGACAAAGTCTGCGACGCGTAACGTGGCACTCATGATGATCAAGCGGAGTGGGCGTGCTCCCTCTCTACCCTCAAGCCAGCGGGTGGCCCGCAGTCGAACGACACGGCTGAGCATGCCAATGAGTACGTCGGTATTGACGCTGCGCTCGTGCGCCTCGTCGACGATGACGACGCTGTACTTGTTGAGGAGTAAGTCGCCGGCCAGCTCGCGCAGCAGCACACCGTCGGTCATGAATTTCAGCGACGTCTGCGGCGATACGGTGCCGTCGTAGCGAATCTGGTGAGATACGCGGTTGGGCGGGAGGTTGAGCTCCTCGGCGACACGTCGAGCCGTGGAGACGGCAGCCACTCGTCGGGGTTGTGTGATGCCCACCAGCCCTGGATTGTCGCTGCCAGGGGTGCCAAAGCCACGCTCAAAGAGCATCTGCGCCACTTGGGTCGTCTTTCCACTTCCCGTCTCACCGCAAATGACCGTCGTCTCGTTTTCGACAATGGTGCGTACCAAGCGCTCTTCTTCCTGGACTACGGGGAGCTTCAAGCGGGACTCGATGACCTCGGGCGATCGCTGGACGGGCACGTTGCGAATGGCCTTGGATGTCGCGACTTCGCTATAGTATCTCCTTGCAAAGGGCGACTGCTCCGAGGCCGGCACCTCCCTTTCACCGAGGGGACCCCGCGCCACGCCGTCGTTTTCGCCCATGTCCTTGACGCGGACCGAGATGCCTGCGACGGGCTGTAGTGGGGCTCCTTCCTCGGTGCGGCCGCCGCCTGCGTGTTGTGTCTCGCCGTCTCCCTCGGATGCGCCGAAGCCGAGGGCATTTCTGGCCCAGTCTTTGAATCCAGAGCTGCGCGTCGTCTTTGCGATGCCACGGCGGCGCGGCGGCGTGGGCGCTCGAGTCTCTGAGCCAGAGGAGGCGGCCTCCGAGGAGGAGGAGGAGGAGGAGGAGGCGTCGCTGTCCTCTTCGTCACCGTTCCCGCCCTCCTCTCCATCCTCCGACGCAAACCCCTCCCAGGGAGGGCTGGCAGAAGCTGCAGCTGCGGCGGCGTCGTCTTCCTCCTGCGCCGCTGACCGCCCTTCGTCGCCGTCGTCGCCATCCTCACCCTCATCCTCGCTGGGAAGAGCCATGCCCCGCCTGCGCATTGCTTCCAAGAGGACAATTTCCTCCTCGCTATCGGTATCGCCGTCGTCGTCGTCGTCGTTGGCGTCGCTGTCATCACCCTCGTCCTCGCTGGGGAGAGCCATCCCCCTCCTCCGCATAGCCTCGAAGAAGACGGCTTCCTCCTCGCTATCCGTGGCGCGATTCTCGTCTTCGTCCTGGCGGCTACGCTCTGGCACCTCTACGACCCTGACCGTCTGCTTCTGCTTCGACGCCTCGCCATCATCGCTACTCTCGGAGCTGTCGAAATCGCTGCTGTCGCTGTCCGATGCAGCGTCCTCGTCGCCCTCGTCTTCCTGCCGCTGCTTCTCGCGAAGTCGCTTCCTCTCACGCTGGGAGAGACCCTTGCGTTTACGCTTGCGCATCGTGGGAGCCACGGGAAGACCATCTGCGCCCTTTGCGAGTGCGCCGCCCAGGGAGATGGATCCGGGAGCTAGCGCTGAGCCGAAGCTGCTCGAGCCAGCGAGTGTGGACGTGGGCGTGGATGCGGATGTGGGACCGCTGCCGAATAGCGAAGCCGCTTCGAGGATCCTCCGCCGCCGCTCTGGGTCCTCGGGTACCTCGCCTTGCGGTCCGTAAGCTGCCTCGTCGTCCAGAGATTCCGCGCCTCCCATGCTCTCGTCGTCGTCGCTGTCGTCGTCGTCGTCGTCGTCGCCATCGCGGCCATCATCTCTGGCCTTGCCCTCGACGATTTCCCTTGCGGTAATGACTTTTCCAGCGCCGAGGGTACGCGCACTAGCCAAGTCGAAGCGGCCGTCGCGTACCTCTGCAGAAGACTTTGCGAGTTCCTCGAGGAGCTCTGCGCGTGCTTCCTTTTTGAGGCGCGAGGCAATGTAGGCGTCGAGGCGCTTGCGCTTCTTTGCTGAGAGTTTCTGATTGGGGTCAGAGTTGGCTGCGGCGAGGAGCTGGCGGGGCGGGGCGGGGTGCAGATCAGGGGTGCAAAGGCGGCGGTTAATGGCTTGCTTGTCCTGGCGCACTTGGCGGTGGGCTGGGCAGGCATGCTCCCCGGCAACTCACCTGCCTCCTCTGCTTCTCCCTCTCCCTCCACTCCTGTTCCTCTTTACTCTCCGGTACAATGACCTCTCTATTCGCATCTGGTGCAGATGCTGCGCTGTTTCCACTTGGGACACCACCATCGTCGTCCCGGACCACTGCAGCCTTGGGATTGTTTCGTCGCTTCTTGTGAGAAGACCCGCCGGCAGTCGACTGCCTGGCCCTGGCGTTGAAGCGTTGCCGCTGAGGAGGTCCTGCCATTGCAGTGCGGGGTGACTGAGGGTACTGTGTGGAAGTGAATATGGTAGGAGTCGACGATGGCCCTCCTCGAGTCTGTAGACGACGTCGTCTGCGCTCGATACACGACTAATGTTCTCACTTGGTGTGCATCGGGTGGAGCCAAAGCTGTTTGACCGGATCCGCTTCAACCGATACTGAAATTATTCTCGGAGAGTGGAGCCGCGGGTGATAGTAGGGCCGCGGCATATGGCACGGACTGCACTTGCACAACAAGGGTCCAAGATGTTGCTCGCTGATCCTGAGACCCACGTTACTGCACACGCTGGAACCAACGCTGGAACCAGCACTGAATGACAATGGAGGGTCTTGTAGCGGACAGTTCGAAGACCACCTGGGTAGAAAAGTCAGTACGGGGATAACCCGACTTGGGAAGCGATGAGAATCTGCGGCGTCGATCGACGTGCGTGTAGTCCTCGTTGAGAGCTGGCTGGGCGCTGTCATCCACACCTGACCGCTGCGAACTTGCAAATGGACAAAGAATATCCATCGAGTGAGCAACCAGGCTCCAACGGTTGGCGAGTTGCCCCTCTTGACGTGATCAATTCAAACACCCCCTCGTCTCTCCTCGCCAACCAAGCGACGTTCGGCTGGACTGGACTGAACTGGATGGAAGAGGAAGAATTTTGAGTTGGCCCGCGCCTGTGAATCTCCCTCTGCATTTGCATTTGCCCTTCATCCCCGGGCGGGCTATGAGATGCCATCGGTTGTGTGTGTGCGTGTGAGCCCTTGCAGCCATAGCGTGGGCGGCGCGGCGCGGCGTGGGCGGCGGACGGCGGACGGCGGACGGCACACTCGACGCTCGCCTCGCCCGCCCCAAAGCCCTATCAGGCCCATTTCGTCCCATTGTTCTATCTGTCGTCGCCGCCACGCGCCCCGGGTTGGGCCGGGTCACGAGCGGCCGGGCCACGCGGACGCCCCGCCCTGGGTTGCGATGTTGTGGGGCGGGCGGGGAAAAAAAACTGGCAGCGCGTCTTGGTTGGGGGCGCGAGGGGGAGACTCGTCTAGTGCCATACAGGAAGCAAGGGGCGAAAGCGAAGATACACAAAAAAAGGGCGTTGCCCTGTGCGTCTGTCGCGAAGTTGGACAGCCGAGGTCAGGCTGGCTGGCGAGGTTGGAAGTCAGTCAGTCAGTCATTCGCGAATGTCCAGACAATCAATGGGCCTGGCGGTGGGTGACAAGTGACGGGACCACGGCGGCGACGACGGCCACAACGGCTTGGGGAAAGAGAGAGCGGGGTGGTCCAGCGGCGACGAGTGGGGGAGAGGCGCAGGCGCGACGGACGGGCGGACCAACGATGCAGGCTTGCGTGTGCGTGTGCCTGTGCGTCCCATCCATCCGATGCATCGACGTTCCTCCGTCCTTGACCGTCCGTCTGTCCGTCAGTTCCCCTGGTTCACTTACCCACCGCTGAGCTCAGCCAGGCAGACTGAATTGGCCGCACACACAGCTGCACACTCGGCCCACACCGCCTGCCTCACTCGATATCATTAACGGCCCACCGTCTTTGCTCGCCGCTCCCTTCCCTTCCTTTCCATCCCCACCATCAACCATCCCTCCTCGTCTCTTTCGACGCCTCCACACACGCATACACACACCTGCCAAGCAACAGACTCACCACCTGTTCTTTGCAATCGCGTCGACGCCAATACAGAGGACCCTACGACTCCTCTTCCTTCCCACTTAGTCCATCTCACGCTCACCACGTTTGAAGGACTCGACTGGCCCTACGCTCGCCTTGCACACAACTGACTCACCACCAGTACAACAAGGTCACGCCACCCGACTACGGTCACTCTGCCAAGTTACGCCACCAACCCACCCACTTGTATAGATTCCAATCACGCCACGCCACGCCTCGCCCGCCATGACCAACTCCAACGGATCTTCCAGCTACGTCGACGTTGCCGCCAGCGACGCCTCGGCCACTTCGTCCAACCTCCTCGTCTCCGAGACGGTCCGCCCCATCATCGTCTCGAGCTCCTCCAGGGCAGGCGCTACCTTTGTCCGCGTGCCCGTTCCCTTTGAGCCCGCAGGCGCGTGGATTGCCGCCGAGGTCATTCGCGACGAATTCCACAGGCACCTTGCCAAGCACCAGAATGACGACGCTTCGATCAATGTCGAACAGGAGCAGGCAGCCGCAGAGGCAGCCGCTGCCGGCGAGGAAGTCGACCCAGCCAGGGCAGCCGCCGCCTCGACGGGCGCCCGCGTCATTCTCCTCTCCAAGTTCCTGGGCTTCCTCTCCCAGAAGCTCCGCTCCATTGACGCACCTCGCACTTCGCACGAGGTAGAGGTCCTCTACCGTTCCTGGCTCCAGTTCCGCGCCGACTTCCTCGGCTCCTCGACGGACATCCATTCCCTCGTCCTCGCCACCGTCGACGTAGAGCAGCGCTCCGCTGTCCTCCGTGACTACTACGAGGCATTTGCCCTCCTCGAAAAGGTCGGCAAGGCAGACGCCAAGTCCATCCAGACGCCCAAGTTGTTTGACCTCGTCGAGCAGACCAAGGCCCAGGCATTTGCCATCTTTGGTGGCCAAGGCAACAATGAGGTGAGTGTACGCGTGTCGAGCTGGACCTTGACCGCAGAGGCGCATACATTGCTCACCACACACCTTGCCGCCTTGCCCTCCCTCGCCCACGCTTAGATCTACTTCAACGAGCTCCAAACCCTCTACGACACGTACCGACCCCTCGTCGAGGAGATGCTCCACAAGAGCAGCGTAGCTCTCCAGTCGCTCGCCGACGAGGCCAGCACCGTCGGCGGCTTCTCCAACTTTTACGCACACGGCCTCGAAGTCCTCTCGTGGCTCCAGCACCCAGCCACGCGCCCACCCGTCGAGTACACGGCCAGCGTCCCCTTGAGCTTGCCCCTCATTGGCCTCACCCAGCTCACCCAGTACCTCGTCTCGTGCCGCGTCTCGGGCCTCACCCCTGGTGAGATGCGTGAGCGCCTCGCTGGTGGCTCCACGGGCCACTCTCAGGGCATCATCTCGGCCGTCGTCGTCTCTGCCTCGAGCAGCGTCGACAGCTTCTACGCCAATGTCATCAAGGCCCTCGGCTTGCTCTTCAACATTGGCAAGCGTGGTCAAGAGGCATTCCCTGCCCGCACCATTGAGCCCGCCCTCGTGGCCGACGCCGTCGAGGGTGGTGAAGGTGAGCCCACGCCCATGCTCAGCGTCACGGGTCTCTCTCAGGATGCCCTCGAGGCTTTCCTCAAGAAGACGAATGCCCACCTTGCCGACAATGAAAAGGTCAACATCTCCCTCTTCAACTCTCGGCGCAACTTCGTCGTTACGGGACCTCCTCGCTCCCTGTTTGGTCTCGTCTGCCAGATGCGTGTCGCTCGCGCCGAGTCGGGCCAGGACCAGAGCAAAGTCGCCTTTAGCAAGCGCAAGGCCGCATTCAACATGCGCTTCTTGCCCGTCGGTGTCCCTTACCACTCTTCCTACCTCGAGGGCGCCACCCAAAAGGTCGTCGAGGCCGACTACAAGGGCGCTGAGCTCTGGAAGCCCTCGGAGCTCGCCATTAGCGTCCTCAACACATTCGACGGCTCTGACCTCCGCACTTACGACGACGCCACCACCAGCCTCGTCCAGTCGCTCAGCGAGCAAATCTTTGTCCAGCCCATTCACTGGGACAAGGCCACCGATGTCAGCAGCAAGACGACGCACATCGTCGACTTTGGCACCGGCGGCCTCAGCGGCATCGGTAGCTTGACTGCGCGAAACCTCGAGGGCCGAGGTGTCCGCGTACTCCTGCCCAGTGGCACCCACGCTCGCAGCGCCGAGCTCTACAGCACCCAGAGCATCGCCTTTGAGCCGCGATGGCAAGAGGCCTTTATGCCTCGCCTCGTCAAGAATGCCGACGGCAAGATTCTCATCGACACGCCCTACTCGCGCCTCACTTCGCGCAAGCCTCTCCTCATTGCAGGTATGACCCCGTCCACTGTCCAGCCTGGCCTGCTCATCGCTGCGGCCAAGGCCGGCGCCAATGCCGAAATTGCTGGTGGCGGTCACTACTCGCCCAAGTCGATGCTTGCCAAGATTCAGACGATTCAAAAGGCCGTTCCCCCTGGCTCGGGTCTCTCTTGGAACGCCCTCTTCATCAACCCCCGTCACTTCCCATGGCAGCTCTCCGAGTGGTGCTCTCTGCGAAAGCAGGGCTACCCGCTCGACGCCTGGACCACGGCCGCGGGTATTCCTTCCACTGAAAAGTCCAAGGAGATTGTCGCCCAGCTCGTCGACGCCGGCATTGAGCACATGACCCTCAAGCCCGGATCCATTGAGGGTATCCGCCAGACGTGCGCCATTGCCGCAGCCAACCCCGAGTTCTCCTTCGTCTTGAACTGGACCGGTGGTCGTGCTGGTGGTCACCACAGCTACGAGGACGTTTACCAGCCCATTGTCCAGACGTACTCGCTCATCCGCAAGTACCCCAACATCTCCCTCCTTGCCGGATCCGGTCTTGGTGACGCCGAATCCATCTGGCCCTGGATGTCGGGCGAGTGGTCGCTCAAGTTTGGCTTGCCACCCATGCCCTTTGACGGTGCCCTCCTCGCTTCCCGCGTCATGGTCGCCAAGGAGGCGCACACCAGCCCCGCCGTCAAGCAGCTCATCGTCGACGCCCCCGGTGTCGATGACGCCAAGTGGGAGGGAACCTACGACAAGGAGACGGGTGGCATCATCACCGTCACCTCGGAGCTCGGCGAGCCCATTCACAAGATTGCCACGCGCGGTGTCAAGCTCTGGGCAGAGCTGGACAAGAAGGTCTTTGCCCTCAACAAGGACAAGCGCCTCGCTTGGCTCTCGGACGTCAAGAATGCCAAGTGGGTCAAGGAGAGGCTTAACGCCGACTTCCAGAAGCCCTGGTTCCCCGCCAAGCTCGACGGCACCATGCTCGACGAGCTTGCTGACATGACCTACGAGGAGGTCACCCGCCGACTCTTCAAGCTCACCTATGTCCACCACCAGCAGCGCTTCATCGACGGCAGCTACGTTCGTCTCCTCGGAGACTGGATCCGTCGCGTCGAGGAGCGATTTGCTGGCATCGACGAGGCTCGCGGCCAGAAGATGTCGATGCTGCAGAGTTACTCTACCCTCCAGGAGGACCCCAACAGCGTCCTCGACTCCTTCTTTGCCGAGTACCCCGATGCCCGAGAGTACTGGCTCTCTGCCGAGGACAATGCCTTTTTCCTTCAGCTCTGCCAGCGTCGCGGCCAAAAGCCTGTGCCATTTGTCCCCGTCTTGGATGAGAACCTGCAGACTTGGTTCAAGAAGGACTCGCTTTGGTTCGCCGAGGACATTGACGCCGTCTTTGACCAGGACCCTCAGCGAGTCTGCATTCTGCAGGGACCCGTTGCCGTCAAGTATTCGAAGAAGGTCGACGAGCCCCTCGCCGACATCCTCGGCGAGATTGAGCAGGGTGTTATCGACCGACTCCTGCAGAAGCTCTACGACGGAGATGTCAGCAAGGTCCCCACCGTCGACTACCTTGGCAAGAGCCCTCGCGCCTTGGATGCTGGCCTCCTCTCTCGCCATGGCATCGCCTCTGCCGTCGAGCAGACGGGCGCCAGCGGATCCGTGCGCACGCTCAAGATTGGCTCCAGCGTCCCCCGCGCTCAAGACTGGCTCGAGTACCTTGCCGGCGATAGCTTCAGCTGGCTCCGAGCTCTCCTTTGCAGCGTCAGCGTCGTCCAGGGCACCAACTTTGCCGACAACCCCCTTGCTCGCATCGCTGCCCCACGCGCCGGCCAGACGGTTCAGATCCGCTACAATGCCAGCGGTGAGCCCGAGGGCTTGATCATCAAGGGTGCTGCCCGCTCGTACGGCCCTCATGACCCAGAATTTACCGTCGTCGATGTCAGCCGCGCTGCCGGCTCTCCTCGCATCACCGTCACCCTCTACGAGGAGCGACTCGGCGAGGCCGTTCCCCTGCAGCTCCTCTTCGACTACGTCCCAGGCAGCCCCAAGCAGATTCACGAGGTCATGGAAGACCGCGCTGACCGCATTAAGCGCTTCTACTGGCAGCTGTGGTTCCAAGAGGAGATGCCCGATGCCGCTCAGCTTGCGCTGAGCAAGGAGCACTCTGGTCCCACCAAGAAGCTCGAGGACGAAGCCGTCCGCAAGTTTGTCCAGTCGTACGGCCAATCCTTCCAGCCGGGTGGCCAGGCCCCCATGGACATTGCCATTGTCCTCGGCTGGGAGGGCATCATGAAGGCGCTCATTGCCGCCACTGGCTCGGCAGACCTCCTCCGCCTCGTCCACCTCTCCAACTCGTTCAAGGTCGTCGAGGGCGCTCAGCCTCTTCGCGTCGGTGACCAAGTCTCCTCTAAGGCCAGCGTTGAGAGCATCAAGATTTCCGAGACTGGCAAGACGGTTGCCGTCAAGGGCTTCGTCGTTCGCGACGGCAAGCCCGTCATCGAAGTCGTCTCTGCCTTCTTCTTCCGCGGCAAGTTCAGCGACTACTCCACCTGCTTTGAGACGCACAGCGAGGAGTACGCTGTCCAGATCAAGTCGCAGGCCGACGCCTCGGTCTTGTTGGCCAAGGACTGGTTCGAGTGGATTGCCTCGTCTCCCCTCGAGGCCGGCACCACCCTGGAGTTCCGCATCGAGAATGATGTCCGCTTCAAGGACAGCAAGTCGTTCTCGTCCGTCGTCGTCAAGGGTGCCGCCTACATCCGCGACTACCGAGATGAACTCGTCAAGGTCGGAAACGTCGACTACGAGTCGGACGCCGTCTGCTACGGCAACGCCGTCACTGCCTGGATGCAGCGTGTCTCTGGAAAGGCCAGCGGCCCTATTCCCCTCGAGAATGGGGGCTACACCATTGCCGCCGCCCCAGGGCAAAAGGAGTCGACCTTTGTTGCGCCGCCCAGCAATGAGCCTTACACCCTGGCGTCCGGCGACAGCAACCCGATTCACGTCTCCCCCGTCTTTGCCGACTTTGCCGGTCTGCCCACGACGATTTGCCACGGCATGCGCCAGAGCGCCGTCGTCAATGCCGTCGTCGCCAGCATTGCTGCCGAGGGCCACAGTGAGCGCTGCTTGAGCTGGGAGGCCAACTTCCTGGGCATGGTCAACCCAGGCGACCGCCTCACCATTTCGCTTCGCCACGTCGCCATGCGCGACGGCCACAAGATTATCAAGGCCGAAGCCAAGAATCAGAATGGCGACAAGGTCCTCGAGGGTACCTCGACGGTTGCGCAGCCACCAAGCTTCTACTGCTTCACCGGTCAGGGTTCGCAGGAGACGGGTATGGGCATGGACCTGTACAACTCTTCCGAGCACGCCAAGGCCCTGTGGGACGAGGCTGACACCCACTTGCAGTCTCAGCTCGGTCTGTCGATTCTCGAAATCGTCCGCGAGAACCCCAAGACGAAGACGGTCTACTTTGGTGGTGTCAAGGGCCACCAGATCCGCGCCCGCTACCAGGAGTTCACCTACGAGTCCGTCGACGACGATGGCAACAGCGTCACCCTGCCGCTCTTCCCCGAGATTACGCCTACTTCGCAGAGCTTCACGTTCTTCCATCCTGTGAGTGTTGTCCGTCGAGCAGCCACTTTACAGTGGGTGTCTCGGCATTGCCATGTGCGCTTCATGTCAGTTGCGTCAGTAGCACAGGTAGGTCAGTGGCCACACAAACAGCACAGCAGGTACAGGTACCCTCAAGGAGAACATCATCGCAAGGTTGCGCGACGCAAATGTCGGCCAGACAGGTGAGTTGCACACGGTTGACGCCCACGTAGGTGAGTGCCCAGTGATTCGTCTGCGCACAGCGTCGTCTAGCTACGACGAGCTCGTCCATTCGGCCAAAAACAGCAAGGTGAGTCCAGTCTTTACATTCGATGCCGCACGCTACTCTCTCAAAGATCTCTATGCATTCGGTGAGTGCGTGCTTCTGGATGGTGGCTTGCTACATCAACGGTCTCGGGGGGTGTCACAGGGTCATGGGATGCGCCGGCTTCGTCCAGTCAAGAACACAGAAGCGCACTCGCCTGTGCAAGACTAAGGGCGAGACGGATGCGAGTCCCAAGTGTCGATGTTCTGTCAGACAGCAAGCGCCTCTCCCCTTCCCTATTTGTACATATATTCCCTGCGTCTTGGGCAATCCACTCTCTGCGAATCCAGTAAAGTCAGCGTCGTCCGCATACTTGCCATACACTGTCCTCACGCCACGCGCCTGGTGTCAATCCCTCAACTCTACCTCCCGCGACGCTTGTGCGCTTTCCCAGGCGATTATATTGTCTGATCCGAGACTTCCTTTCATCCAAGGCCGCCTGGCTCAATGGCAGAGTATCTGACTACGATTAATATCAAGTCACGGGGGATTTCCCCGATGATTCGTCATCAGGAGGTTGCAGGTTCGAGCCCTGCGGTGGTCGATTCTTTTTGGGTGCGCGTCATCCGGGGCTGGCCAGTGACGGACCAGCGGCCCGGGTGGCTAGCCCTTTTGGCAATGGCGAGGCACACCCTCTGACTAGCTTGGCGAGGCGGTCGACCGTCATGACATGTCAGTCTTTTCCGCGCGACAAATACCACTCAACAGACGCGTTGAGGACAAGTCGGGCCGCAGAGAGACTTGGGTCCACGGCGGTTTTCAAGGGATTGCCGCAGGACGCAGGACGTGCAGGCACGGCGGTGAGCGGGTGTGTGGTGCAGTATGCCATGGCATGGCGTCAAGTTCTACACTGAACAGATGCTATTTCTCAGTACCTATATGGGAAGATGCAGTGCTCGTCATGACGTCAATCAGAAAGTGTAGTGCAGTGGGAAATGAGGGGAAGGGTGGAGTGCCTGGAGTGCATCATGGGAAGATGCTGCGAGGCGACATGATTCATCTATACAATATGGTGCGACGGTATCCGCCCCTAGGCTTTCCCGCACTATTTGCGCATGTACTTCCTGATATTGTCAGTCTCTCCGCTGCGCCGCCCAACCGCCGCTCATCCACTGCCCACCGCCTACCGCCCACCGCCTGCGCCTACGCAGGCACACACTTGATCGAACTACCATGAATGTCCTCCTGCACACGTACGATGCGCACATCGACTTCCACACCTGGGGAGGGCATATCCGGAAGGAGCGCCGGCGTGGCCGGGCCTTTACGAGCGTCGCCCTTCTTCGTCTTCGTCTTCGCATTCGCATTCGCGCTGGCATTCGCGCTGGCGGCGACGGCCTTGAATTGCAGTGGCCAGTAACAGTCTGCGTCCATTCCGAGCGAGGGGATTCGCACGCGCGTAAACGTCGTTTGGGTGCCCGGTTCCATGCGGACTTCGGGGTAGAGGACGTAGGCTGTGTGGAGCTGCGCAAAGAACGAGGGCTTCAGCGTGAACTTGTGTGGGGGCTCATCCTCTGCGCTGAGACGCTGCACACAGGCGGGGAGGTCCTCGTCGCGTACACCAGCGTGGTGCCGCTCCAGCGCGATGCGCAGGGCTTTCGTAGCCCAGTACCGGTCAGAGAGCTTCGACACTTGACTTGCGATGTTAGCGCGTCGGGCCAAAGCGGGGACGAGATCCGCCATCTCCTCTTCGCGGAGGAGGTTGCGCGCAACGCGGGCGTTTCCGCGCTTGAGGTCGCGTGCGTGCAGCGCGGCTTTGAGCTGCCAGTGGACGATCATGTCCATGTGGCGACGCAGGGGAGAGGTGGTCTGCGTGTAGCCGTACCAGTTGATGGCGGTGCTATCTACCTCGGGCGAGGGACGCCGTCCGTGGCCCTTGATGCCGAGAGAGGCATGCGCCAAGGGGCGGTGGGAGACTTCCGCAACGGGAATCGTCAAGTCGGACTGGACGACACGCTGGTATGGAATGGCCTCGCCCGTGCGGCGCGACTCTTCCACGAGGGCATTCCACGTACCAATCTGCGAGGGGTCGAGACGCTGTCCGCGGTAAGGCAAGGCGATCTTCTGGCCGCCGTCGGAGAGAGAACGCGCAGCAAAGGAGGCAGCCGTCTGTCCTGCCAGGATCATGAATTCCGAGACGATGGATCGCGAAGACTGCTCGCTGAAACCGAGCCTCTGACCACTAGCCTCGAGCCGCATCGTCAGCTCCACGCCTCGAGGCATCGGGGCGTCGGGTTCGAATCCGGCCAGAAGATTGAGGTGCCGCCCCAGGCTAGGGTTCTCCAGCGTGTACGGCGAAGGCAAGGCAAAGGGAGGGATGACAAGGTTCCCGTCGCCGTCATGCATCTCGACCTTGCTATTGACATTGTTGGTCACAAAGGCGCCACTATTGGCGCGCTCGCGTGAGAGCAAGGACGCGACCTTTGCGAGCATGCGGATGTCCTCGTCCTCCTCGGGCGAGGCAGCTTGAGATGGATCTCGCAGGATAGCATCGGCCTTGGCGTACGTCATGACCTTGACCCGCTTAAGATGCCTACAGCTGACGTCGAATTCTTCCACCAGGCCGCGCTCATTGACCAAGACGCTGAATGTCAGAGCCCTGCCAGAGTTGGCGGCGGGTCCATCAGCTCCGGGGTTCTTGGTCGCGATGCCGGGCACACTATCAGGCAGCATGGGCAACCTGCCATTCAAAGTGTAGATGGTCTGCGTCTGCTCCGAGGCTCGTCGAGCGAGTTCATCGTCGGGCATAATCCCAGAAGTGGGGTCGGCAATGTGTGTGTGCACCCAAAATCGCTTGCCATCGTCGAGGGGGTCGACGGAAACACCGTCGTCGAGCTCGAATGCACCCTCGTCATCGATGACGTAGACGGTGCCATTGTAGTCTGTTCGCAACGCCTCGTCCAGGTCCTGGAAGGAGGGCACGGCCTGAGAGGTGACCTTTGCGCCCGCCTGACTCGGCTTACTCGCCTCGCTCTGCTTGGACTCGCGTAACATGATATCCTCCAGGACTCCCCTGCTCCGCTCGTCGGCGAAGCTCCAGTCGATGCTGTCCTCAGGCCACAAGCCGAGCTTGACGAGGGTCTTTCTGAGCACCTCGTGACCGCGAAGTGTTGTGCTTGACCCCCAGTCGCGAAGTGGATTGTACGAGTCCAACAGCGTGGGCTCAAACTTCTCGAGGAGGTCCAGGCGCTTGAGAAAGTACATCAATGGCGCGACGTAGACGTCCTCTTGGAGCTGCCGACCGACGCTCACTCCGTCGAGGAGCACCGAAAAGATGGTGACGTCGTCGGGAGACCACCCCTTGGCCGCATTGCTTTCATCGGGAGAAGCGAGGATGCGGCGGACCTTGTCCACGAATCGCGAGACAGGGCCCTCTTTGCCCTGGCGATCCGACTCGATCCAGTCGGAGACGATGGATAGCTGCTCACGCCCTTCGGCGTGCTTGATGCGAAATGTGTTGCTCTGACGATGCGTTGAAGGCTCAAGGTTGAACCAGCAGGGCTCGATGGACAAGAGCTGATGTGTGGCAAGCACGCCGGCCAGCGCGGGAGGGCGCTCTCGGGTGCGTGAGAAGGATACAGGGTCGACGTCGTCTTCGCCCGTCTGCTCAAAGAAGCGGGCGAGCTCGATGGAGGAAATTTCACGCCGGTTGTCCCAGAATGCCGGGTTGCCCATGAGACGAAGCAGTCTACGCCGGTATGGATCGTACAGGCGCTCAGTCTGCAAGACAAAGTTGCGCATGGCGACCAGGAGCTCATTTCTTGCGTCCAGCTGAGCCTGCCTCGAGGCATCAATAGGGTCTGGCGTGGGTACCCTCATACTCGTAGACGGGGCAGAAGCGCCAGTGGTGAGAGCCGTGGCAACGGCACTTGTCCCTGGAAGCTGCATTCCTTTTCCCGGGATGAATTCGACTTTGAAATCGGATGCATCGTGGGAATGTGTGAGCCTCAGCAGCTCATCGGCCGTGAGACTTGCCCTGCGTAGCATCTCCTGCGTCTGGCCATCTTGAGGGAGCAGATCGGTGAGCTGAAAGGTGACTGCCTCTTGCTGGGCCATGAGAAGTTGACCCTTGTTTGACAGAAAGAAGACGGACGTGGCCTCTGGTCTGCGGACCACTGAAGCTCGCAGTGCCTCGGGCGAAGGCTGTACCACGATGCCATAGTCGACGTCCCTGCCCGTACGCACTTCAATAAAGTCACCAGCGGCAAAGTTGACGCGCGTCTCCGAGTCGAACCGCTCCGGACCCTTGCCTTTTCTAGCACGAGCGCCAGAATGAGCACCAGAATTGGCAGAGACGGATGTATGGAGCTCGCGGGAGCTGCCAGGAGGTGCACATGGCCTCGTTGGGGAATGTATGCGCAGAGCAGCTTTGCGTGTCCGCCAAGCTGGGCCAGACCGCTTCCAGCCCGTATCTTGGGGCGAGATGCGGAAGCGGAAATCGTGGCGCTGCTCGGGAGGGAGTGCCATATACTGGTGATGATCTTCTGTTCGAATGCGGCGAATGGCTTCGAGGTCCATGCCGGAGCGACAGAGGACCTCGTAGGCCACGTGCTCGCGCAGCTCTTCTGTGGAGAGGTCGCGCCGTCTTGGGCGAGTTGCAGCATCGCGGTTGCTGCTGCGGCCCGATGTAGAAGCGAATGTCCGTAGAGCAGGGGCGTTACGGGTCGTCCAATCCGATGAAGAGGGCGTACTCGCAGACGAAGACGAAGCAGAAGGGCATGGCCGCAAGGGCACGACGTTCGCTGACGAAGAGAGGAGGGCCTGGCCGACGGATAATGCCTGGCCCCGAGCTCGCCTTGCCCCCAAAGAGTGCATGATTGAGGAAAGGGCAAAAGTGATGGGGATGAAGTGCGGATAGCAGTAAATAAGTGGTGGCCTGCAAGATGAAAGAATATTACCAGCCCACGCCGCCACCACCACCACCAACCACTTCTTCTGCCTTTCCGGCCATTTTTGAGAGCTGACCAACCCAAGTTGAGCCGCGGCACACAGACACACACAACCGCACACACTTCGGAGCCGAAGGAGACGCGCTTCTGGAAGTGGAGCGATTCAGGGCAAGTGAGTATTTTGTGGACAAAGAGCGGTGAAGCTGCAACCAACACTCATTCCTTGGGGACCACCTGCTTGCAAGCATTCAAACACCCGGACACTTGACACTAGTCACCTCGCGCCATGACGTCTCCAACGAAGCCAAGGTCAGCTAGCTCAGGGTAGCGTGGTCCATTGAGCTGCCATCCCGCCTGACACACACACCTACGACCCATCGTGTATGCACGCAGATACGACTTCTACCAGACTGAAACGGCCGTCAACCTCTCCGTCTTTGTCAAGGGTCTGACAGAGGCGGATGTAGACGTTGTTTTTGGTCAGCACAGTGTGCGTGTGCCGAGGTCGTTCATATAGAGTAGACACCGAGCACACAGAGCAGAGCACAGCCTGATGCCGCCGTCCTCGCACCCCCACAGATCTCCATGAAGCTCCGGCCTGCTTCTCCAGCAACCACACTGGCATTGGAGCTCCAATTGTACGACGACATCGACGCAGCAAACTCATCATACAAGATTCTCTCCACAAAGGTCGATGTCCTCCTGCGCAAGGCCAACCCCGGGCGGAGGTGGGCGGCACTCGAGTCCAGTGATGGGAGTGAGAGTGAGTGCGGGCGTGTGGGCGTGCATCGCTCTTGAAGAATCTAGGCTGACAACAGTCAGACACGTTTCCATTTCCCTCTGCGACAGTCCCGAGCTACAGCGCAGCATCGTCGGGCACCACCTCCACGCCCATTCCCGCACAAGCAGCGCCTGCTGTCTCGCCGAAGCCCCGCTCGAAATGGGACAAGCTCTCCCTCTCCGACGATGAAGACGACGAAGGCGGAGACGGCAAAGGTACAAGCAGCAGCGCCAAGGCCAAAGGCGGCGAATCCTCTCTGGACACCTTCTTCCAGCGGCTGTATGCCGACGCAGATGAGGATACGCGCCGCGCTATGATGAAGTCCTACGTGGAAAGTGGGGGAACGAGCTTGAGTACTAATTGGAGTGAAGTGGGCAAAGCAGAGGTGACGCCGCAGCCGCCGAGTGGGATGGAGGCAAGGAAGTGGACGTGAGGTGCGACGATGAGGATAAGGCGGCATGTGATCCTGAGGGCACTCTGCTTTTTTCACGCGATGCAATGCAATGGGCAAACGGTCAATCATAACGAGTGCATTGGATGGTGGGATCAGATGGGGAATGCTGGTGGTTCCAGGACCGACCATGGGGTGTGGATGAATGAAGCAAAGAACATGCATGCATGCATACAATGACGGGAGCATGGAGTGCGAGCGCGCCACACTCAATCAATCAAAGGTAATCTTCTTGGCCTTTCCAGGTACAAGCTCCTTGAAGTGCGACCCATACACCGAGTGCTCCTTCTTTTTAATCGTCGTAGGGAACTTGGTCAAGTCGTCGGGGACGGGCATATTCGAGTCCTTCAGGATGCGAATGAGCTCCCCTGCATGCGCCTTGTCCTCGTCGGTGAAGAACGTCGTGCTGCGTCCCGTGCGACCACCACGCGCCGTCCGGCCAATACGGTGGACATAGTCCTCAATTGTCAGGGGGAACGTCACATTGATGACGTGCTCTACGGCGGGAATGTCCAGCCCACGCGCAGCCACATCCGTAGCAACGAGGAGGGGCGTCTTGCCCGACTTGAAGGAATCGAGCGAGGCCATGCGCTGTGGCTGCGTCATATCGCCATGGATGCCCGCCACGCTAAACCCATTGCGGCGGAGCGTCTCCTCGATGCGCGACGCCTCCTTCTTGTACAGCGCAAAGATCAGGACCTTGTCCTTTGCATTCTTGCCCTTGGGTCCAGCGCCAATCTCGCGCAGAAGCGCATTCAGTCGCCGCTCCTTTGCACGGTTATCGTCGAGGACTTCGACGCGCTGGTCCACCCTGCGGTTGGCGGTGAGCTCATCCGAGCCAACGGTAACGCGGATGGGCTCCCGCATAAACGTCTCGGCGAGGCCACGCACAGCGGGCGGCCACGTAGCGGAGAACATGCTCGTGTGGCGGCCCTCGGAGTGGGAGCGCGTCATCCCAATGATGGCGCGAATGTCGGGCTCAAAGCCCTTGTCGAGCATGCGGTCCGCCTCGTCTAGCACGAGGTAGCTCACGCCACTCAAGTCCAGCACGCCATCGCGCGCCAAGTCGAGGACACGCCCGGGCGTACCCACGACGATGCGCACAGCAGGACTCGTAGACTTGAGCTCCTGCTCCTGCTCGTACTTGGGAACACCGCCGTAGATGCAGACGGAGCCAAAGCCCAGCGAAGGGGCTAGCATCAAAAGATTGTCGTGGGTTTGCTTGGCCAGCTCCCGCGTCGGTGCAATGACCAGTACCGAAACCTGAGGGGACGACTTGCCGCCCTTTTTGTTCCCTCCTTTTGCCTTGGGCGCGCCTGCAGGCGTAGAGGTGACGAGGTGCTGCAGTGCAGGAACACCAAATGCAAACGTCTTGCCCGAGCCAGTCTCGGCGATGCCCACGACGTCCTTGTTGCTAAGCAAGACGGGCCAGCAGCACGCCTGGATGGGCGTAGGCTTCTCGAACTTGAGGCGGTCAAGCTCGTTGCAGATGCCGTCATCAACGTTGCCACGCAGCTCGCGGAAGGAGAGGAGGGGCAGCGGCGGCTTCTCGTTGGACTCCTCGGGCGCTTCGAGGGTAATGTTGTTTTCCTTCAAGAATGCGTTGGCTGCGGCCGCATCTGTGGGAGCGGGAGCGGACGTAGGGGTGCTCGGCGTAGCAGCAGGAGGAGCAGCAGCCTCGCCGCCCGCCGCCTTCCTGGCCTTTTTCTCCTCCTTTCTCCGCTTCTTGTCTGCCTTGGCGGAGGCGGAGGCGGCGTCGTCTCCCTCGCCCTCGCCCTCGCCCTCCTTCTTGGCCTTTTTGCTAGGCGGCTGCTCACTGGCTTCCACCACGGCCGACGATTCAGCGGCATCCCCCTCTGCGGCAGCTCGCTTCAGCTTCTTCTTCTCCTCCTTGCGCTTCTTCTTTTCGGCCTTCTTCAGCGCCGCAGCGTCATCGTCGACGTGGCTGGAGGAAGTGTTGGCCATGACGTCGTCGGTAGGCGAGGGTGGGTCCGAGTGGACAGGCATCGACTTTGCCTTCTTCTCCTTTTTGTGGGACGACTTGATGCTGTCCTCGGCTTTCCTTTCCGCAGCGGAAGACATGTTTGGTGGCGGTTAGAGTAGGGTTGAATGGATACGGGGTCTGGGTATAGAAACGAACTCCTTGAAAGTGTTTGTATGCCCTCTGGTCCCGACGTGCCTTTCTCTGGTCCAACAATTCTTCTGGCCCTGCAAAGTCCCTGACTTCTTTTTCCTGCTGCAGGAATTTTTCGCGCCAAACGCGGAACGGGAGGGCAGAGCAGACTGTACGAGCGCGACGCAAACTTAGTTTCCTCAAGAGCCTCGCAACTGACTCATGAATGGTACCAAGGATGTTGATCATTTCAGGCCCTGAAAAACGCTTGGGACAGTTGCGATGGGATGTGTGGAATGCAATGCACTTGGTAGTCGGGGGCACTCGCGCGAAGTGGCAGGCTGTCCGAAGGTCTCGCTCACACGCGTAGGTTTCATGGACGCATATATGCTGCCAACCAGGCAGCGAATGTGACTGGCCCAGGTCGAGAGTCAGTATGTTGTGTAGCTCCCCCTTCCTCAGTGTCTCAGGACTGGCAATTGCTCAAACAAGAATGTCCCCAATCCCCCCTGCACTCTCAGGCAATGACATGATCTAGGCAACTCTCGAATGGAAATGCGTGCACAAGGTCACATTTTGAGATTGGAAGATGCTGCTGGCTAGAATGCACCCTCGCCTCTACTCCTGGTCCACAACAGTCGTCTGCAGGCCGTGGAAGTCTGTGATGCCGAGAATGGGCGTGGCGTACGTGTAGAGCTTCTCCTTGGCAGACTCGTCGTCGTTGCGCTTCCCTGCGGGTGGTGTAGATGGAGGAGAGTGATTGAATGAAGGTCAGATAACATGCCTACGATGCTTACGATATAGTTGCGCTGGACTGTGCGCCACTCACTCTCGAGGCGGACGCGGATCCTGCGGGGCACGTCCTTGACGCCGAGCTTCCAGATCTCCTGGTTGAGCTTGGGGTCCACCCGGACGTCCTTGGTGCCCATTGCCTTTTGTGCGAACTTGATAACCTCCTTGACACCGCGGGGAGCACGCTTCTTGAAGGCCACATCGTGCACACGCTTGTGCAGGTGGATCGTGTACTCGCGCTGGGTAGGATGGGGGCATGTGGGTCAGGGAAGCGTCAGCCAGTGAACGATTTGTTAAGGCGTGGGAATCGTAGCGGGACTGTCCTCCATCTCCTGAGCACATCCTTGTTCCATGCCTTGGCGAGTGCTTGTATTCCCGGCTAGCAATCTGTTGTGACCATTCCTCCGGTCATAGCTTTCCCGACCATCGCCCATCATTTGATGCATTCCCGCAGCGGAAGCAATCGAGGATGCCGGCAGCAGCAGCAACAGGAGCGGCAACGATCGAGGAGCGGAATGGTTCCCGGGACCTGACCGCATGACTCGAGAGCGTGCCGTTTCGTTGCTGCCAATGCAGGCTCCCTCTGGCCGAGTCCAGAGAAGCTTCCACTTCAAGAGGCGGTACGAGTGTATATGCCCATGTTCGGAGCATCTGCAACCGGTCGACCATGAAGCAGCCTCCCCCCTTCTGTTAAGAACCTCTCTGCTAGTCTCGTCTCGTCTCGCCTCGCCTCGCATCCCAAATTCCATTCTGCCACCGGTATCGCTGCCCTACGCGCTGCGCATCGACTCTGGCGATACCCACAGTAACGACGTCGGAGAGAGCGGAGCGCTGCTTGCGTCCTTCCTTCTTGGTAGGGGCCATTGTGCGGAGAGTGAGAAGGGGTGTGTGTCTTGAGGATGAGGATGTCAGATGAGCACGTGGTAAACCGCTACAAGAGCTAATTCTGCACTTGGTCCTCTGAGGATATCGAATCTCGAAGGTCCACGACGGCCAGGCCGGGCGGGGCCAGAGGCTGGCGGTAGGGGCGCGCGCCTCGAGTTTGAGTGGTCCCAGACGAAGCAGTACAAGTATCGGAGCCGAACCTGCGCCCACACGCGGGTCAGAGACTGCGGCGCGCCAGAGCTACACGCCCAGGCTCGCGTGCTGCCTGCCCGCCCGCTTGGGTTGCGCGCGCGACCCGGACTGGCAGGCACAGAGAGGCACAGGCGACGCACGCGCCCCGCTCCGGCTGGCCTGGCCTGGCTGTCGCCTCCGCTACTCAAAGTTCCAGGTTGCCATCTTCGACGACTATCCTTCAGTCCATCAAGACACATATACATCAAGATGACCAAGAAGAGAAGGGTGAGTATTCGTAGCGGGATCGCACGGTTGGGAGTAGACAAGTGAATAGGGGCACCAGACAGCGCCTTTGATCGTAGGCAATGGACGACCGGATGACTGGAATCAGGTGAAAAGATGGGGGAATGCGGTGAAGACGACATTCGAGACGATAACGATGCAGGATCTGCCAAACAGGATGGAACGATATCAGGGCAGTGTGCACCCTCTCCATTGGACTGGTGCTAGACAATGGCCGGGCAGTTGCGCTCGCTGCTTTGTTATGGCATGGCACCTTGCCAGGTCCATCGTTGGCAGGGTGGCGAGTCGTGACGGGGCATCGGTATTTTTCACTGGCAGCGGGATGACGGGAGCGCGCCTTGATGTGTTGATAGAACACCGTGCTCACACCATCATGCACACCCACCTCTCCTTCACCCACCACTAGAACGGAGGCCGCAACAAGCACGGCCGCGGTCACGTCGGATTCGTCCGCTGCTCCAACTGCGCTCGCGCTGTCCCCAAGGACAAGGCCATCAAGCGATTCACTGTCCGCAACATCGTCGAGGCTGCTGCCGTCCGTGACCTTTCGGACGCCTCGGTCTACGCCGAGTACCCTCTCCCCAAGCTCTACATCAAGCTTGCATACTGTGTCTCGTGTGCCATTCACGCACACGTCGTCCGTGTGCGATCTCGCGAGGGCCGAAGGAACCGTGCTCCCCCCGTGCGCGTTCGCTACAACAAGGACGGAAAGAAGAGTGAGTATCGCAGTGCCAGGGGCGATCAGGTCGGGGGCTCTGGGATTAATTCTACCCAAGAAAACATGTTAGACTGCCGACCCCTATTCTGGGATGACGAGGCAAAAGTAATCACCATCTTTCGAATGAGACGCCTCAAGCAAGCAAGGGACGGAGTGGCGTTGGGGATGGATTACCACAGCTCATCCATGTTGCAGTGTCGCTGACCCATGTCACCTCTCCTTTTCACTGTGCCACATTAGTCAACCCCGCCGTTGCCCAGGTGCAGAACGCCGGTGTCGGTCCTCAGGCCGGTGGTGCCCCCGCACCCACTGTCCGCGTCTAAGCGTGCATATGCAGTGTAGGAGGGAATAGCCATGCAACACATGCATCGTCGGAGGATGCGGGGAAGGCTGGAATGATGAGATGAAACGGAAGACTTTGAGGAATCATGCCCCTCAACCGTGAACTCGCGTTCCACCCTGCCACTCTCCGCCCCTTGCGCTCCCGCGTTCCATTCCATGACCTGTATTGTCTTGTTGGGACTGTCGCTTTTCAGCGCCCACGTTCACACACCATGACGAAAAATCCAAAACGCTTGCAGTTGCACACGCACACATTGTCTGATGATCGACGGGAGTGCAAGGAGTGGATCCGAGTCAGACCGACGCGTCAAGCAGGACGCCAGTACGCAATAAACCTCATTATTTGCAGGGTACGAGTTAGCGGGGAAAGCAGAGACGGTGTTGGCATGCGATCCCAACCTACGCCCCGAACCCTTCCCTCTCCACGGGTCCACGCCCTCAAGCCTTCCCAACGCCATCCATGTCCGCATCCCCATCCGCAGCGCCGCTACCATTCGCGCCCGCACCAGCATTCTCGACGTCAGGACCCGCCTCAGCATCCGAGGCAAGATCCACCTCGTCTGCATTCGGCTCCAAATCAATCTCACCCTCTGCAGTGCGCCGCGCCGCCCGCCGAGCATTAGCATTACCCTGACGAATCTTTCTCCTTCGCGTGGCGGTACCCGTACCCGCAGCAGCACCAGCTTCGACGGCGGCTCCACTCCCACTTCCACTCCCATTAAGCCTCGCACGCAACTGCGCGTACTTTACGCGCTGCGCTGGGCTGACGCTCGGGCTGACTTTCGCCAGGGCGGCGAGGAAGTCTGCGTGTGTGATACGTACGGCGGGTGCGGCGTCGGGGCCTTCCTGAGGCTGCGCCGCTCCTCGGGAAACGAGTGCCCCGCGCAAAGCTACGACGGCGGCTTCGCGCGCGAGGTTCGCAAGGTCCGCACCGGAGAAACCGTCTGTATGCTCATCTGCAGCGAGGAGTCCCAAGTCTACGGTATGCGCCCCGTCGCGTACGAGGGGCATCTTGGCCGTGATGGTGCGGAGGATCTCCAGACGCTCGTCTTTGCTCGGCAGATCAACATATAAGAGCTTGTCCAGCCTTCCAGGGCGACACATAGCAGGGTCGATCATGTCCGGACGGTTCGTCGCTGCAATGACGTATACCTGTCCGCGCGCCTCTAGGCCGTCGAGCTCCGTCAGGAGCGTGTTGACCACGCGGGCGCTGCTCTCCGAGAGGTTATCGTCTCGCCGGGGGACGAGGGCGTCTAGTTCGTCGAAGAAGATGACGCAGGGCGAGGACGTGCGTGCGCGGGAAAAGACTTGCCGGACGGCACGCTCCGACTCGCCCACGTACTTGTTGAGGAGTTCCGGGCCCTTGACGGAAATGAAGTTGGCGCGCGATTCGTTGGCGACGGCTTTCGCGAGGAGGGTCTTACCGCAGCCGGGGGGACCCCAGAGGAGCACGCCAGACGAAGCTTGCACACCCATGGCGACGAAGAGGTCCGGCCGGCGGATGGGCTCGACGATGGCCATGCAGAGCTCTTCGCGCGTGCCGTGTAGGGCACCCACATCGGACCAGGACACGTCGGGGACAGTGGCAAAGCCCTCGCGCTTCGATGATGGTTGGACAGAGGGAAGGGCCGCCAGGAAGTCGGCATTGGTAATGGAGAGCGGAGCCAACTCTGCTTCCGTAAGTGGGGATGGGTGTGAGAGGAGAAACGAAGCAATCGAGGAGCGGGCCAGGTGTGCGGGCAGCGAGGAAAAGAAGCGTGAGGAGATTTGAGCGTGGCGATTTGTGACCTCGGTGGCCGAAGGCTGGGCATCACCTGCCGGCTCATTCGTGGTGCTGGCAGGGGTGCCGACTGTTGTGTCGCCCGACTCGCCACCCTCGAGCATGTCCACATCGTTTAAAGGCGGTAGTGGGGCGGCCCTTGGACTTGTCGGTACAGAGGCGGCAGGCGAGTCTTCTGCAGGTGGTGGTGGCACTTGGCCTTGCACTGCCGTCCTGCGAAGGATGCCCTCGACCTCGCCAACACTGTCCCCCAACTCGCTGAATATCCGCTTGACGGCGAGGATGCCGGCTGCACTGGTGAGTGCAGTCAAGTCTGCACCAACGTAACCTGGCGTCTGCTTTGCCAGTGCCCTGAAATCAAAGTCGCCGCTGAGACGCATCTTCTTGGCCAGCACGCGCAAGATTTGCTCGCGTGCTTCCTCGTCGGGGACGCCCAATGCAATCTCGTGATCGAAGCGGCCTGCTCGACGGAGGGCAGCGTCAATGGCATCGGGGCGATTCGTGGCGCCAATGACCATGACGGGTTTGCCGCCCGTCTTGTCCCAGCTGAGATCGTCGAGGCAGGTGAGGAGTTGGGCTACGATGCGACGCTCCATTTCGCGTGCGGCCGTCTCTCGCTTGGGTGTGATGGCGTCGATTTCGTCAATGAAGAGAATGGCCGGGGCAATGCGGGCCGCCTCTTCAAACGTCTGGCGGAGCGTGGCTTCCGACTCGCCCGAGGTGCCCGATACGATGGAGGGTGCGGAAATGGAGAGAAAGGGGAGGCCCAAGTCGCCTGCTACGGCGCCGGCTAGCATCGTCTTGCCGCAGCCGGGCGGGCCATGGAGAAGGACGCCGCGCGGGGGCTTGACGCCCGTGTGGGAATAGATTTCCGGGTGGCAGAGGGGCATGGCAATGAGCTCGAGGATCTTTTCAATCGACGAGGCGATGCCGCCTAGGTCGGCAAGGCAGCTCGAAGGCGGCGCATACTTTTCTGCAATGGCAGCAGCGTCGGCGTTGGGTGGACGACGGGAGCGCTTAGAGGACGAGGGGGCGACGGATGTCGAGGCTGCGGATGGGCGTGTTTTACGCTTCGGCGGTTGTGCCGCAGCGGGGGTCGTTGGGGCAGTTGCGTCTGCGGCAGCGGCGGCGGGTGTTGCTGCCGGCGAGTCTGAGGACGATGCGAGGGTAGCCGTAGGGTCCGTTGCTGGCGGCGGTGCTGATGATGATGATGCTGGTGTTGCTGGTGTTGCTACTTGTGATTGGCTCTGCACGTCGAGACTGCCGTTGGTGCCTGCCTCGGACGTATCGGCATCGGCGGTCCTGAGTGCTGCGGCTGCTGCTGTGCCCGGCGGGGGAGGCGTGGCGAGGGGCGAATTGAGGCTGATCTTGGTCCGCCTGGTATGTTGGGACCATCCGCGGGTGATGGACGTGTTCATGGTCGGTCAGGGCGCGCGTGCAAGGCTACGCTGAATGGGAATCTGTCCGCCTCGTTGGGTTGTGTGCCATGAGGGCGACGTCTTGGGCGACGTCTTGGCTATGTGTGAATGGCAATCCAAGGTGGGTTACCTCATCTGCTTGTCCGTATCGTATCGCTGCAACCACTGCCTGTTGGATCTTCCTTGGCTCGCTTCGCGGTTTCCTCTGCAGTTGCAACGTCCAGACGTCCAGACTGCTGCTGCTGCAGCTGTGCTCCCAGTCCAGTTCCAGAGTCAAGAGTCAACTTTTGGGAAGCAACGCGGTCGAAATTTGGCGCGTCACGTGACGCCATCAGTCGGCATTGCAAGACAGTGCTCGGCCCGGCCAGCTGGGGCGTCGAATTCGATAAGGCAGAATGGGCAGAGAGTGGCGGCAATAGACATCTGCCGGGACGAGGACAACAGAGGCGAATTCAGTTGCGTCGGTGATTATTCACAACGTTGACGTTTTGCAAAGTAGCAACCCGCGTGAGGAACAGACGAGGGGAAGCAAGCCAAGCCCAGTGCCAATGCCAGTCAGTGCCAATGCCAACCCCACCTAAGTGATGCCAGATGCCAGCTCCGCCGTCTGTTCGCATGTCCGCCTGCTCGCCTGCCTGCCTGCTCGCCTGCCCGCCTGCCCACTTGCCCTCTTGCCGTCCCGCACCCGCACCCGCACCCGCACCCGCCCCTGCACGTGGGTGACCCCCGCTCGAGCGCGTGTGTGCGGGCGGGCAGTTGCAGACGCCCCCCTGCAAGCCGGATATTCACAATGACGCATGGCCGGGGACAGACTAGGGGTGATGCGAGCACAGGCCAAGTGAAGCGAGGTCATTCAATTCAATGGGTGTGGCGCACCGACACCCGAGGCTGGAGCTGGAGATGAGACAGGACACATTACTTACACTAGTGCACAACCACTTCGACTTGAATCACTTGTCATTTGACCCTTATCATTCAAACGCCCACGAACGAACCTTGGTTGATCCATTCACCCAGATTGCAACCCACCCACCCACCCTCGCCGCCATCATCCATGGGCGACGACCGCGACACTCTTCATCAAAGGACGCCAAAGTCGGCACAAGTCACGCTTCCTGATGACACTGCCGCTGCCACTGCACCACCACCAGCATCGCCACCTCCGCAGCGTCACCTCTCCCATGGTCATTCACCGATAGACGACCAGCCCAATGAGGCCGACGATCATGACGCTGATGCCGCCGGCCCTTCATCGTCACCACCCCGACCCATGTTCAATCGCTTATCCACGATGCCTTCGCAGCGCGTCCTCGACGACCCAGACACGCGCAATCGTCCGCTGCACCAGTGGACCATCCCCAAGGCTTCGGCCACAAAGGGCCCGCGCGCTGCCACCCTCTTTCTGGGCAAGGACCACGAGCGCTGGCGCATGCATGACAGGGACAATTTAGGCCTCGGCATTAAAGTCGCAAACGCAAACGCAACCAACGCACCTACACCTTGGGGGTGGAGGACAACGGCAAGTTCCTCTTCGGTGTTACCCACACCCGCAGAGTACCCTAGTAGCTCAGAAGAGGACGGTACACGCTTTTACTCGGTCAAACACCGCTTCACCACGGCCGCAGATCCAGACGACGATTCCGACTTTTACACCGACGACGACGACGACGCTTACTCTTACGGCGACGAGAGCGAACTCTCCTCGGCCGTCTCTTCCAGTCGACGCAGCAGTCGACGCAGTAGTCGCAGTGCTCGCTCACGAAGTGGAAGCGGCTTGGGTAAGCGGCCTGCCCGTCTGTCTGCAGCCTCCCCCTCGGCCAGCACCAATCTCCATCCCCTCACCTCCGTCGCCAACAACAGCACTTCGACGCCCGCCACTGCGCCCGATGTGGCCAGCAGACGGGCCAGTGCCGCCGTCTCCAATTCATCCTCCTCCTCCTCCCCATCGGCAAGCGCTCTCCTCGCCTCACGCCCAAGACGCTTCTCTTCCAACGGACCAGAAGCCGCCTTTTTCCGACACGAGACGGTCATTGGCATACACACACCGCGTAGAGACTCGACGTCGTCGATGTCTTCTGCCGTTGGTGGCAGGCAGCTCCCCGCAGCCTTTGAGCGCATCTCCCTTGCACCTCTCAGCCAGATTTCCCCCAGCGTCGCCGCAGCCGATCGTGACGTCTCACCCTCGAGCAGACTACCTGCAGGGCTGCCATCCAAGGTTGCTCCTCTTCCCGAGTCTAAATTGCCAAGCCAGGTAGGCGCGCAGGTTGCAACTCCCCCTCAAGAGCCCGCAACGGCACCCAGTCCACAGCACCTCGTCACTTCACCTCCTCCTGCTACGGCGCCCCCGCCTGCCCGCCCCAAGGCGCCAGAACGCGAAGCGAGCTCCCGCATACTCAAAAAGGCCGCTGCCGCTGCCGCTGCCGCCTCTGTACCTCCGTCGACGGCGCCCTCGCCTGGGTCAACTAGCCCCGACGAGGCAGCAGCGGCAGCGACGGCCGGCCGCCCCGGAGCGACCATTGAGGCATCGTCTCGGGCTGCCTCGCGGTCCTCTAGCCCCGGTCACGCTCTACACCTCGCCCGCAGGCGCAAGCCTATCCCCGTCGAGGGAACCTTGTACGACCGCTCGGGACCGTTCAGAGAGGGCGCCATCACCGATGGCCTCAGCGTACGTCTCTTCAGTGCAAACGTAGAGGAAGATGGCGATGGCTGGGTGGACAGCGATGGAGACGACGACGACGACGACGACGACGCAGTGCATTCACATGCGCATACTGGCAATGGCCACAAACACGCCCGCCACCGCCGCCACAAGAAGCACCGCAGTGGTGGCCATGATGACCACCACCACCACCACCATCACACCCGCAAGAGCCGCAAGGGCGTTCATCGCCACGAAGACGACGAGCACAAGCGTGCAAAGGGCCAAGACTCGGCCATTGATGACGACGAGGACGACCAGAATGGCGACGCCACCAACGCCGACGCCGATGTGGACCTGGATCCAGACGCCATCCTGCCGCTCATCAAGGACTCATCCTCGGCTACCACCTACCTGATCACCACGCCCGACAATCGCGTATCGTCGGCAGCCAAGCTCAGGCGCTGGGCCATGGATGGCTCGGGCAACTTCTACGCCGCCATGGAAATCAAGTCCGTCGAGGCCAAGATTCGCTCTGCCATGGACCCAAACGACGCCAGTGGCAGCGCCGCCTATGCAAAGTCCCTCGCAAAGATTCTACGACAGACGTACCTCGATGACATTCTCAACGAGGTGCAAAAGGCCGAGACGCTCAACCCGGGCCGCAAGTGTGTGTCCAAACTCCTCGTCACCAGCGACGGCAAGTACGTCCGCCTCGAGGAAGACTATCCCGAAGAGGCCTTCTTTGTCATTGCCGGCTGCGAAGACTACGAGCTGTACCCCGTCGCTGCCCTCGTCTTTTGTCAGGCACTGCGACACATTCACCGCTTCCACACGGCAGGCTGGATGCACGGCGACATCAAACTCGAGAATCTCATGTTCGACTCGACGGGCTCCCTCGTCGTCATCGATTATGAGAATGCAAATCCTTTCCGGGTGCCAGGAGGCGACGGCTGCGTCAGTCTCATGTCCTTTGATTGGGTCCCGCCCGAAGCAGCCTCCGGTCCCGACGGACGAAGGGCCGGCCCAGGCGCAGACCTGTGGGCCCTCGGTGCGAATCTGGTGCGGGCCTTTGCACTGCGCGACGGCGTAGATGACCTCCATGTCAGGGAGATGCTTCTAGACAAGGGTCAGCGCCGTTTCCTCCGCTTCCGCGACTCGCTCATCACCGTCGATGAGAGCATGCAGCGCGCCACCGGAAAGGACGTTGACCTGGCGCCCATTCTCTCCTTTGACCCAGAGAAGGCCGTAACGGGAGGCGACCCTGACGCAGACATATCCGCTGGCCCTGCGCTATCCCCGCAGCGCCTCCTCCACCCCTTTGCAGTCGCCGCGCCACACCTCCTGCGCTACGTCCTGGCCTCGTGTCTGACGCTGGACCCTGCCGCGCGGGGCCACGAAGCCGAGCTCGAAGGTCTGAAGCTCGCAGCTGAGATTGAGCGCGAGGGTACGCCGGGTGGGCCTTCCCCGCCTGGAAGAGAGACAGAGGCAGGGGTGGAGACGATGCGTGTTGCTCGCCGCGCAGTAGAGGTGGCTATTGAGTTGAGTGGCAGCGAGTGGGTGAGGCCTAAGCTTGATGAGGCGAGGAGGAGCTTGGGGCTGGGAGAAGAGGGCGGAGAGGCGGGCGACGGGGAGGGGCGGTAGACAGGTAGCGCCGCGTAGCGCCGCGGCTAGAGTTACGGCTGGGCTAAGCTTCCTTTCTTTACGTTACGACTCGCTACGGCATTTGCATTCGCAGCCTGTTCCACAGCACAATTCATCCATTTCGCATAGCATCATATATCCCGTTACGTTATATCTTATGAAACCCCGTTACATTGTATCGCATCGCATCGCATGGTACCGCCCGGCGACCCCCTCTTTATTGCGCAATTCGGCCAACCGGCGGCAAAGTGCATCTGCAAGTGGGCTTGGCACACCCCAGAACAGGATTCAATTCTAACTGCCCACTGACGCACTGATCTTCGGTTCCGCTTCGTTGATTTGGTTTGGTTTGGTTCGGCCCGAGATTCGGCCTTGGCGCTCCTTTGCCCGCCCGGCCTCAGCAGGCCCGTCAGCAGCGGGTGAGGGGAAGAGTCATGCCCCTGCCCATACACCTAGAATCCGTCCCCTCTGCGATCGGTACAGCAAAGCCCGTAACCCCTCACTGCTTGCTTTCCTGCCTGCCTGTAATGCAGGGGGCCCTCCCTGCCTGCCATTGTTTAGCGCACGGCGTGGTCCAACCCCGATTCCGCTCGGTCCCCCACGTGCTCTTGTCGTGCGTGCGAGGCTGAGACTTGAGGCTTGATTGGCGCGTCCTTGCCGATCTGCCGTGGCGTGCTTGTGGCCGTGCCGCCGGCAAGTCGGCGTCGATTCATGTCGCCGCATGTGCGCTTGGTGTACTTAAATACATAGGCGAAAGTGGGTGCTGGTGTAATTGTATTGGATTGCATGATTCCGCACCGGCATCAGGAGTACTTTGAGGGTTGACGCTCGGGTCTCGTTTAAGGAGACAGAGGCGTAGAGGAGGAAGCCCGTTCGCTTGGGTCAGGCTAAGGCTCAGCAGACGGGCGGACTTGGGGAGAGAGAGAGAGCGTAAACGTCAAGCACAAGCACAAGGAAAGGTTAAGGCGGGCATCAGCGGCAACGGGTGGCGCTGCGAATGCCATTGCGCAACGGCGTATAAGAACGGACTTTTTTTTTTTCGCCGGTGGCTGTGTTCCCTTGCGGCGTCCTCTGCGGAAGTCGACCGACCGGCCCCCATCGCAACACCCCGTGACCCGCGAAGCTTCCCTTTCGAGGATGATGTTCCTAGACCAAAGAAGGCAAAGACGGTGCGGATCGTACCTCTTCTCCTTCCTCTTCCTCATCGTCATCCTCCTATACGTCGCCATCGCTACCATGGGAGTTGCTGCCACACCATCTGCCTCAATGGCCCGCACTTCGAATCCTGACGAAGTCGAAGTCACGAGGGAGTTACGAGACTTGGGCCACTCTTCGCAGCCAGTTGATGAGCCCGTGGACAAGAGCTCGTCGTCGGAGTCAGAGTCGGAGTCAGACTCAGACTCGGATTCAGACTCGTCCTCGGATTCCTCCCTCTCCTCCTCGGCCCTCTCCGCGTCGGCCCTCTCCGCCCGCCGACGACGCCCCCTCGCAGGTATCTACCGCGGCCCCATCGCATGCGACTACTGCCCCGAATCCATCGCCCTCATGCTGCGGCGTAGTCCCGCGCACTACCGCGTCATCTACCTCGGCCCACACGAGGCCCGCGGCGACGTCACGCCCGAGACGCTCGCGCAGCTCGACGTCTTTGTGCAGCCGGGCGGCGGAGACGATACGGACAAGACGTTTGAAGAGGGCGCAGCGTACTATGCTGATGCGCTGCGGGAGTACGTCCTGGGCGGGGGGAAGTTCCTGGGGATATGCCTGGGTGCATTCTTTGCGAGGGGCCCACGTGCCACTTCGGAGGAAGAAGAGAAGAATGGCGGGCCGATTGACCGCACGTACTTTGGGTTGCTACCCCCCGGGGCATTTGTCGATTCGGAGCGATTGACCCCCGGAGCGCAGGAACGCTCCGCGAGGGATACAGTCGTTCAGACAGACGTGTACTTTCATAGCTCGTGGGCTTTGCCCGTTGGCGGCGAGCACGACGACGAGGGCAAGGTGGAGCACAAGAAGGGAACGTGGGAGCAAGGACGATGGCAGTACTTCCAGGATGGAGGGCGCGTCTTTCTCAACTTTGGGAATGATACTGCGCGGGCACTCGAAAAGGCGAGCCAGGGCGAGGGCGAGGGCGAGGGCAGCGGCAGTGACAGTGAAAGCGCACAACGCAGACGCAGCGACGCCGACGCCGACGCCAACGCCGAAGTCGACCCCAACAAGCCGCTACTGCCCCACTCTACCAAGATCCTCGCGCGGTACACATACACGGGTCACCCGGCCTCAGTGGTGTATCCCTTCGGGCGCGGTTGGGTCGGCCTGAGCGGGACACACCCCGAGGCAGAATACGTAGACAATGATTGGTACGATCTTGGCTTTCCGAATCCAAATCATTATCGAAAGGATGTGGGGTGGGATTTGGTGGGAACGTTGTGGGAGGCGGGGAGGGAGGGGTGAAGGGGGCTCTGTGCGTTTGTTACGTCGACTGGTGCCTGAATATATGCTCTCACAACGCTTTGTCTGACGCGTCGCCGAGCGGGTCTCGCCTCGATACGCTGTGGAATGGAAGTACGAAAGAAGCAGACGTCGATTGATTAGGGATATCGAAGACCATGAATGAAACAGCAAGCAACAACCTTCTTTGCGGTGAAAAGTCGTGAGTCGTGTGGCCGAATATCCCCGGAACGGAAGGCCCCCCCTGAACGCCCACGCGGGGCGTAGGTGTGGCTTTCCCACGGCGACGTCATCGAGTTGCCTGGCCCCCGGCCCGTACGACACCCGAGACTCCAACACCGAGCGTCGAGCGAGGAGCGAGGAGCGACAACCAACACTCGCAAGGGCGCTTGAACGACGCCGACGCCGACACCAACTCGTATCCCACGTCGATCATACAACTTCCCGCCTCAATTCTACCACATCGCAGCAGCCATGGCGACCGAAGACGCCGTCAGCTTCGGACATGAGCTTCCCGTGAGTGCGACGTGCGACGTGCGACGTGCGACGTGGGTGTGGAGGTACCCACAATGCCAGTACCATTCTCCCGGCCCGGCCCCCGGCTGACTCCTGAAGAGGCATACACTCACCCCAATGACAATAACAGGACCAATACTCTTCGATCACCGCCTCGATTGCATCGCACCTCACCCTCACGCATGACGTATCCGCCTTTCTCGCAGAGCGGGCGGCCCTGGAGCGTGAATACGCAACGAAGCTCCAGGGGATCACGCGCAAATTGCGGGAGAAGCGCGATAAGCGCTTGATGGAATGTACAGTTGGTGGCGAGGCATCAAAGGCTTGGATTCCAGACGTGGCCAGTAAGAGGTGCGATCACCCTGTATGCTCGCAGTACAAACGACACGTCCCGGTACTGATGACTTGAACAATCTGGATGGCGGGCCCCCCGCAGCACCCTACAAACGTACATCGCTTCGCTGGTATCCACGACGGAGAGCGTAATCGGCGACCATGAAGGCCTCGCTGGGTCACTTGACAAGGTCGCTGCTCAGGTCGATCTAGGCGAAAAGCGCGGAGAGGAGATGCGCAAAAAGGTCAGTCAGTGGCCGCCCGCCCCGCCCTTGGTCCGACGTCGTTTGTCTCCCGCGAGACTCAACTGACTCGACAACGACCCTCCGCCCCATCTCCAACCCCGACCCCCCACACAGCACAATGCATTCTACCAGAAGATCATCGCAGACCGCGAGAAAGTCTACAGCGACAAGGCAAAGTCCAAGTCCAAGTACGATGAGCACTGCCACGACCTCGATGCGCATCGTCAGAAGCGAGAAAAGGCAGAGGCGGGGGAGAAACATGCTGACAGGGCACGCAAGGGGTACGAGGCGGCAGAGGCGGAGATGTGGAATGCCAAGAACGTCTATCTCGTATCGATAGCAGCTGCCAACCGCGCAAAGGAACGCTTCTACCAGATCGACCTCCCACGCCTCCAAGACGACTTGCAGTCCCTGTGGACACTAGCAGACCGCCAGCTCGTAGTCCACGTCAGCCGAGCCTCGGAAGAGCTGGCCAAGCACTCCGAAGGCGTCGCTGCAAAGCATCGAAAGCTGCAGTCAGACGCATCCCTCGTCGATGTCGCTTCCGACCAAGCCCTCTTTGTGGACCACAACAAACGCCGCTTCGACGAGCCAATCGACTTTGCATTTGAGCCCTGTGTCGGCTTCTTTGACAAGGCCGAGATGTCCGTCGAAGAGCCCGCCAAGGTCTTTTTGCAGAATATGCTCATCAGAAAGCACAAGCAAATAGCCGAGACGCAGCCCATCGTCGAGGCAAAGGGCAAGGAGATCCAGGGGCTCGAAAACCTCCGCGACGCCTACCTCAACGATACGAAGCTGGGCAACCCCGAAGAAGTCATGGACAATCTCTTGGAGAGTATTCGCTCGGCAATGGTCATGGAGGCGCAGGTATCCATCCTCGATGCCGAAGTCGATGCAGTCGCAGCGGCCATTGGAGACGACGTGAGCTCAGCCCGCCCACACCTTTTCAAGTCCCAGACATTTACGATACCGGCCACGTGCAACTTTTGCGAGGGAAAAATCTTTGGCATGTCCCGCCATGGCTTTGTGTGCAAGCCCTGCGGGTATACCTGCCACGCTAAATGCGAGCCAAAGGTCCCTGCGCAGTGTAGAGCTTCGCCTGCGCAAAGACAGAGCGCCACAGCGAGCTCTTCCTCGACGAGCAGCAGCAGCCTCGATCGCCGCATCTCCACGTCGGGCACCTCCATCCTCAGTCGTACCAATACGGTGCGCACCTCTGCCTCGGCGTCGACGTCCAGCAGCACATCCGCTACAGGAGGCTTGGCCCGCACCGCAAGTCGCCGAGCTGCCCCTCCCCCTCCCGGCCGGCGGCGGGGAGCAGCAGCCGGTGCCCCGGCACCAAGCGGCCCAACGGCAGAGGCACTCTACGCGTACGACGGCACCTCGTCGCAGGAGCTGAGCATCGTCGCTGGCGAGTCGCTCATCGTCCTCGATCTCGACGATGGGGGTTCCGGCTGGCTAAAGGCGCGGAATACACGCGGAGAAGAAGGACTCGTCCCCGCCACGTATGTGCGGATCGCCGCCGCCGCCGCCCCCCAGGAAGACGAGGAGTCGGAGGAAGAGGACGCTGGGCGGGTACGAGCTCTGTACGACTACGCAGCGCAAGAAGATAACGAGCTGAGCCTCAACGAGGGCGACGAGGTAACACTTACGCCACTCGGATTCGACTTTGGCAATGGCTGGTGTCAGGGTGTGCGTGCCGGAAAGGTCGGGGTCTTCCCTGCTAATTATGTGGAGAGGGTGTAGCCTGTTGTCACTATAGAAAGAAGGACGCATGACTGTTTATCTTATATATACGACTAATGGACACTTTCTTACATTCGCTGCTCGAAGGTAGGCCGGCCACGCTGCATCCTCGGCTCGGGCCGGGGGGGGGCCAAAGAGACCTATTTGACGAGATAATGGCCACGGCCAAGCTGTGCGCCGTCCTTGAGCTCAGCTTTGCCTGCTTTCCGTTTCTTGGCCTCCGAGCTTCTTGTCACCGTTTGAGCAATATGCTCGCTTGCGAGAGGACCTTCTGCCTTTTTTTCTGAGCGCAAGATGGCATCAACGCGAAGGGAGGCGATCTCGGACTCGTAGGCGGACCAAGTCCTACAGCCAGTGTCAGACGTGGACCCATACAGAGCGCCCTTCAACCCAAAACTCCTTCGCGGCACCGTTCACGCACTTGCAGTCTTTATACGTTTTGGATTGAGCTCGTGAAAAAGGAGAGAAAAGGACACAACGACATCGGATATGACTGCGCCGAGTCTAGAAAGGGTGACTAACTACAACGAAGGACTACACGTGAAGTGTGAGTTGAAGCGCCCCCAAAAGCAAGCCACGACTGATGTACGCTGCGCCGTTGCTCGCACGGACAAACTGCTTAGAGCTTCTGCATGGCAGCAATGTCGGTGCTCTGGACGTAGTCGGCGAGGTCGTCGGCACACTGCTCTTGGAGGTCGTCCAGGGAGACCTTGTCGTCCTCGACGACGAGGGTGATCTGGAGCTTCGAGACACCGTAGCCGACGGGGACGAGCTTGGAGGCACCCCAGACGAGGCCGTCAATCTCAATGGCACGGAGACCCTCCTCGAGAGCCTTCATGTCAGTCTCGTCGTCCCATGGCTTGACGTCGAAGGTGACGACGGACTTGGCAGCAGCACGGGGTCCCTTGGCAGCCTTCTTCTTCTCGTACTCGGCAACACGCTCGGCCTTGATCCGGGCGGCCTCGGCGTCCTCCTCCTCGTCGTCCGAGCCGAAGAGGTCGATGTCCTCCTCGTCCTCACCGACAGCAACGGCCTTGGCAGCGTTGGACTCGATACCAGTGGAGGTGGTGGCAGAGAGAAGGGCGGCAGCGCGGGCCTTGTCGCCGGGGAAGTTGGGGTGCTCAGCCTCGAAGGAGGCGATGTGGGTGAACCAACGAGCGACGTGGGGGTACTTGTCGGCGTTGGGAGCCTTGGTAGCCTCAAAGACGGCAACGTCAGCCTTGGAAGGGGCGTGTCTGCAGTGGAAGAGGGAGGATGGGTGCAGAAATGCAAGGGAGGTGTGAGCGTGGTGTGCAATTGACAGGGCATACAGCCAGGAGGCGAGCCGGCCACGCGCCACATTCTTGTCCCTCTTTCCCATTCAGCCCGCTATGATTCCACCGAAGCTAGCGTGCAGAAAGCACGAAGCAAAGAACACCAGTTGATCAGAGGGCTTTAGAAGATGTGTTGTCGTCAAAGCAGAGAGAGTCGCGGGGTCTTAAGCCGCTGGGCTCAGAAACACGGACCAAAGCTTGTAAATCATCATGTCGAGGGTGTTGTTCTTTTTTTGACGGCCATTGCGGGCAACGTCGGAAGGATGGATGGAATAATGGCAGGGGGTGGGGCGACCCTTGACGCGGCGCAGCATACACTCGCTACTACTCTCGCCCTGCTGCGTCTGCTACTTCCTGGCTGGGCAACATGTTACTGAAACTCACCCGTCAATGTACGACTTGGTGGAGAGGTACTGCTCGAGGATGGCGAGACCGCCGTCGGTGGTGAAGTCAGGGAGCGACATTGTGTATGTGTGAGCGAGTGAGGATGGGTTGGTGAGGCTGAGGAAGCTGTGGAGGGGGAAGAAAAAGAAATCTCGTCTGTGCTGTGATGAGGTCGCTGACGGGGCGGCGGCTGGCGGGCTGGCGGGCTGGCGGGCGGGCGGGCGGGCGGGTAGAGCGCGAGGGGCGGCAGAGGGGCGGAGAGCGTCGCCCAAACGAGCCACGAAGGAGAAGAAGCGCAAAGAGCGCACAAGAGCGCACGAGGTCAGAGCTGGCGGCCCCGAGCGGCTTCCTGGGCACTTGTATTCACTGACGCGTGGCAAGCTACTATTCAGACGACGTCGGCCCGATCATCAAAGAGCAAGTAACCTGTCTGACCTTGCTAATCACTCTTCCCACCTTGCTGGCTCGAGCGTTCCTGCGCTCCGCTGCCTCTGACCAAATTTTCTCCTGAGCTTCGCTGCGCTGCGGTTTGCGCGTCTCCATGCTGCTCCTCCGCCCTTCCACCTGGCCTTGACAACATGGCCGCGTGGCCCGCGTGGCAGCCAGTACAAGAGACGAGACGCGAGCCAGACTGCCTCGGGTGCACTCGCAGGTCGGACCCGATCCTTCCGACGTAACGACTCCATTCATCCTTCAAATAATCTCGAGACGACCGATGGCAGTGGTGATATTCTCCGCGTGCAATTAGGCATTGACGACCGCTCGCTCTCGCTCCGCCACCGTCAGTCCACCGCCAACATGCTTCGACGCCGCCTCGTCACCCTGGCGCTTTCCGCCACGTCTTCTTCCTCTTCTGCTACCGCCTCTTCTTCGGCGAGTGTCGTCCAGCCACTTCTCCGGCCGTCGACCTCAAGTATCCCCTGCACCTTCACCGCATCGCAGCAACGCAGCCTTCATTCCTCTAGTCCGCGCCTGGCCACCACACAAAAGGATGAGAGCAGCGCTAGTCCGCTGATTCCGCCAAAGCGAGCCGAGTTCTCGCTCATGATTCCTCCATCGAAAAACAAGCCGAAGGAGGCCGCAGAGAGCGATGCGGAGGGTGGTGCGGAACCCTCGCAGTTCAAACAAAAGGTCAAGGTAGCAGGGATCAGGACTCCAGAGGAGTTTCTGCGCGCCATCTCTACACCGGGAAAGAGGGACCTGGCCGATGACTCCACATTGGTCAACGCAATGGGCGAGACGTGGCAAGACATGTGGACAAGCGTGAATGGCAAGAAGCTCAAGGAGGCGGGCGTAGCAGTCAAGGACAGAAGGTAAGTGCACGTCGGAAGGGATTCGCAGTCTGACTGTAGGCACAACTCACTGACAGCGTTCTCCTTGTGCCTCCAATTGGTCGGACAGATACGTGCTTTGGGCAATGGAGAAGTACAGACTGGGCTTCGAGCCGGAGGAATACAGGATTGCGCCAAAGCGCAAGAAGCTTGTGCGAGGGTCAGTCTTCGTGGTCGCACCTCTGACACGGCTTCTGCTTCCTGGTCCTGCCCTTTCATTTTGCTGACATACCGCTGCTCATCAATCTTCCATCCACGTCGCAACACACTTTATCTGCCGCTCTTCTCTTCACAGATGGGGTCCACGGGTACAGGATGGCTTCCGTGTACGCGGCATGAAGCGCCCGGGAGAGAAGACTCCTCGCACCGGCTTCTTGACGTAGACATGTTGGAGGCCTGAATGATCCAAGAGGCATGAAACTTTGGGAGCAAAGGGTTATACATTTCATTACCAAAGCCGCGTGCGTGAATCGTTTCTCTGTTCGCAGTCCCCGCATGTCATGAGCTGCTGGACGCCCCGTCCCGCGCCAGGATCCGCCGCACACTCTCCCTCTTGCGTTCATTCTCCCCGAGACCCTGGGCCCAGTCCTCTGCTTGAGACTGGTCGCCCGTACCGTGTGGCAACGTTTGGGGCTGAATCTGTCCCTCGAGCGGTTCCTGGCCCGGTCCAAGCTTGTCCACGCGTGTACCCAAGCGGATGTCGGTCGCGATGCGGGGGGCGCCCAGTTTGTGTACCTGTTCAGCCATGTGATGAGCGAGATGCGTACCGGCCGAGGGTCAGCCAGGCTGAAATGGTGAGATGTCAGTGCGATAACGTCGCCGCATGCACGACTCACAGCCTCGTGGCACAGCTCGATGGCCTTGGAGACGAGAGGATATGGTCCTTCCAAGTTGGTGCCGTAGCCACTGCACATGGCGGAGTTGAATGCATTAGTACAATGATACTGATATCTTGTGCCGGTGGGGTCACGGAAATAGCAACACTCACTGCATCTGAGCATTCCAGGATGAGCATTATGGCGAGGGACGATGTTAGGGCAGATTAAGCGACGCGTTGCTGGAACTCATGCAACATACGGGTTAGACGCACCTCGTACTTGAGCCCTTCACTGGTCAGTTTCTCCAGGACCCTTTGGCATTCAGCGATGTAAATTCCGACTGACGGAGTTGGAGTAGCCATCGGAATGACTGAGGGGCATGTATGGAGGCGAAGCAGACGAGCGCGTCAGTCATGTAAAATTTGCCAGCACAGGTGCCTATGTAGGTCGGAGCCTCGGCGGCCGGCTGGGAAGCGGGTCTGATTGCCAATCGTTAAAGCTGCCGCCCACAGAAAACAAGCTTACAAAACTCACGGCAGAAATCGCTGCATGTATGCGTCGAAAGGGCGGCCCGTTTCAAAGTTGCGGATACGAGTCAGCTTGAGGGGACATATCGCTGGTTTGGCACTAGACTCTGCACTCACGCAACGGCATAGAGCGGCATTTTTGCAATGACTTCGAAGCTTGTCGCTTTGGCGTGTACCCTCTTTTCTCAACTCTTCACGCTAAGGTTGCGGCAACTGTGATACTCCATTACCAACAGAATCTCGAAGGTCTGGGACAATTGCGAGAAAATTGCCATGCCTGCGACCTGCAGGATCGGACATGTGGAGAGTGGCGCTCGGATCCGAGCGGGTGTTGGTCTTTGGCCCAGATTGCCGAATAGCAGACGCGAAGGCGCTGCCATCGGGCACCAACGACTGTCTAGCCAAGGCCCCCGGGATATTTGCTGCGTTGTCCACGAGTTCGCCGCCTCGCTCGTTGTGATGCACTCGCACCGTTGCACATTATGCCCCGCCTGGGAGTTTGAGGAGGCGCCAATCGCCATGAAACCCTGGGAGCGCGTGTTTGATCGCCAGCTTCCCGGCTCTCGCCGCGGCGTATGGCGACGATTGGCGAACGACGATTTGTCGAGGCCCGACGGAAGCCGTGGCCGAGGGCCTACAGAGCCAGTCCGGTCCGCTAATGCTGCGAGTGAGCGCGCGACTGACTTCCAACGCGCACGCACGCACGCAAGGCACCGATGAGACTGCTCTGATGCCCACTCCCACCGATTTGGATTTTTTTCGCTCCTCTTCGCTGGCTGGCTGGCGGGCTGGCCGGGCTGGGCAAGAAGCCAGAGCTTGCTGCGCCTGTGTGCCCGTGAGTGTGCGTGGTGTCACTCTTCTCGGCCCCTCCCCTCACGCCACGCCTTGCCTGCCCGCCCCCCCTCGGCCCCTTTGCGTCTGGCTGTCTGGCTGTTCCGGCCAGCCCCGGTCAAGACGGCTCAATCGGCGCCCACAGCATCGCAGCCTGGCAGGCGCGGTTTCTTCGGGTCGCCCAGGGCCTCGTCGGGACAGTTGGCAGGGCGGGCCACAGGCGCGGTCTCATTGGCAGCGAGCGAGAGCAACAGCCAACAACCCAACGGCCGCCTTTGCACCCCCCTCGTCGTCCCGCCCCGCCCCGCGCCCTCGGCCCTCTGCCGCGACCCTTGCCCGACGGGCGAGGCAGAGCGAGCGACGCCCGCCCCGAGTCGACGCAATCAACTTCATCTTCCTTCCTTTTTCACCTTTCCGTCTTCTTTCCTCACCACCCACCACTCCTCTACCCTACACCTCTTCCGACACACACACATGTGAGTACACTGGCCACCAGTCGCTTCTTGTGCTTCATCATACGCAAGCCCACTCAACGAGTGTCGCCGTTGGCGGGTGCGGGAATTAGCGTGTATGCGCTCCTTCGCACTGGCTCTGCCGCCTTGTTGCAACTTCTCCGTGAAGCGTCTTACATCGCCATCAAGCATCACATGCTGACTTGGCACCGTTACACTCCTCTGCTCGTCTCCTCTTTTTCTTCCTTCACAGATCAAAATGGGAACAGTCGCTGACCCCGCCAAGACCGGCACCAAGTCCGCCTCGGGCTTCGCCACCGACTTCATGATGGGTGAGTTCATCGAACTAGACACCGATGGCCTACATGCAGTGAAAACATGCCGCTTACACCGACATTCACATTCTATCCACGCCTCACTCCCTCAGGCGGTATCTCCGCTGCCGTCTCCAAGACGGCCGCTGCCCCCATTGAGCGTATCAAGCTCCTCGTCCAGAACCAGGACGAGATGATCAAGCAGGGCCGTCTCTCTCACCCTTACAAGGGCATTGGTGACTGCTTCGCCCGCACTTACCAGTCCGAGGGCCTTGCCTCTCTCTGGCGTGGTAACACTGCCAACGTTGTTCGGTGAGTGAGCGATGCGAGCAATGGGAAGTCTACAATATAAGGAACAACCCTCTGACTTCGACCGTTATCGCGCCGCCTCGACCCTCTACGCCCACAGTTACTTCCCCACCCAGGCTCTCAACTTCGCCTTCAAGGACTTCTTCAAGTCCCTGTTCAAGGTGCCAAAGTCTGACCCTTACTGGAAGCAGCTGAGCGCCAACCTGGCCTCCGGTGGTGCCGCCGGTGCCTCGTCGCTCCTCTTCGTCTACTCGCTCGACTACGCCCGTACTCGTCTCGCCAACGACGCCAAGTCGACTGCCAAGGGTGGCGGAGAGCGCCAGTTCAACGGTCTCATCGACGTCTACCGCAAGACCCTCGCCTCTGACGGTATCGCCGGTCTCTACCGTGGTTTCCTCCCCTCCGTCGTCGGTATCGTCGTCTACCGCGGTCTCTACTTCGGCATGTACGACTCCCTCAAGCCCGTTCTCCTCACCGGTTCTCTCTCCAACAACTTCCTTGCCTCGTTCGCTCTCGGCTGGGCCGTCACCACTGGTGCTGGTATCGCTTCTTACCCTCTCGACACTATCCGTCGTCGTATGATGATGACCTCCGGTACCACGACCCACTACAAGGGTATCCTCGACGCCGGTCGCCAGATCGTCGCCGCCGAGGGCGTCAAGTCGCTCTTCAAGGGTGCTCTTGCCAACGTCCTCCGTGGTATTGCCGGTGCCGGTGTCCTTTCCGGTTACGACAAGCTCCAGGAGCTCATGTTCGGCAAGGTCTACAAGGGTGGCTCGGGCTAATCGGGTCGCTTCGGCTTCCCACTTGTCGCGATGGATCGGTTGTAGTCGCAGCAGTGCAGTCGCGATTGCACTGTCTGGTTTGGAAGGAGTGTCACATCATTTCCGACCGAGTCAGCAAAGTCAAAATGAATACGTCTTTGTGCCCCCCTCCGTCCATCCTTTGTGTCCGTCTGTCGAATCTTTTCGTATTAGAGCACAATTCTGCATTGCTTTGCCCCATTCACTGCTGAGAAAACGGGTGGCGTCGTTCGGTATGCAAGTTAGACATTACGGCCAGGGCAGGTCCGACCTAGGCCACCCTTGCTCACACGTTCTTCCCGGAAACGCCAGCTGTTGAACGCCGAGTCCGCCGCCGATGCCTCTTGTCAGTCAGGACAAGTCGGTTGCTGCCGTCCTTGAACGAGGCAGCGGGCTAGGAGTCGCCTGGGGCGGGTGACCACAGGGCCGACCGCTGACATTCTGATCCTTAGCCCAGCCCATCCCTGTCAGCTGAACGCATTCAAAGCGAAGCTTACTTACGAGCATGCTACACATGTGCATTGGGCCCTAAGAGAGGGGCGGAATGGTAGCTGTAGGTGTCGCGACTGTCCAACCCATGTCAGGTCATCACGCAGGATTGCCACGAATACTGGACCTCGTCAGCCCCACGATTCACAATGGGCGCCTCCAGGGACTGGGTCGCACGGGGACGGGTCAGAAGGAATCGCATTGGCATGAATCATGAAGAGCATTAACAGTGTCATAGCCATCTTCGAGACTCGATGACAAAAACGATCCATCTTAAGCCTCCTTCATCTCGACGTCCTTGGCGGCGGCCTTCTTGCCGTCGGCCTTGCGCGAGATGATGGTCTTGCTGTGGGGTTCAGGTGAGGATGAGGGGTAGGAAGTACAAGGCGGTCAGCACGGGCTACCTCCATGAAAAGTGTGCCGCCATGCCACACAGGGCCTCCGCGCAGTGAACTCACCGGTCCTTGTCCATCTTCAGCTTGGTGATGACGACGTTGGAGGGGTGGACGGGGAAGGGCACCGAGGTACCGTTCGTCTTCTCGCGGACAACGCGCTCGACGTGGACGACCCACTTCTTGCGGTAGACCTGGGTGACCTTGCCCTCACGGCCCTTGTGGGTGCCGCGGACAATGAGAACCTCGTCGTCCTTGTGGATGGGGATCGATCGGATCTGTGGTGGACGGAGGTCGAGGTTGCCAGAGTGCGAAGTGCAGAAGGCAGGGGGCAGTGTGTGAGCAAGTGTGTCGTACTTGGAGAGACATGAATGTAGATGTAGGGACAACGAAACACCCCAAAGCTCGCTGATTTCCTCCCCCCTTTGTGAGGAGGCGCCGAATCCGCCATCACTGGGATGGAAAGATCCATAGCACCTAAATCGCTGGATAGGGAGCATGCAGCTTCTTTTTCCACCATAATATCGCGAGTTTTTGACTGCCATGCTCGCTATTCCCTATCTATGCCCCCGCTTTTTCCCCGCTACCTTCCCTGTCTCAATCCCTACTCGTCCGCAACTTCTTCCACCGCCCTGAACTTTGCAAAAAGCTGCACCATCGAGGACACTTACGCCGTGCTCTTCGCGGAGAGGCTTGCTGAGCGAAGAAGACATAATCTTCCTTCGCAGGTGCGAAGGAGCGGTGAAGTGGATCTTTCGCTGGGTGCGGCGGCTGGAGGAGACCATCTTGAAGAGACTTGCCGGGGGGGAGGGGTTGAGGTTGAGGAGGTAAGGTGATGGTATTACCGTGGTATTCGAGGTTGTAGATCAGGATTCTGGCCGTCCACGGGCGGGCAGGAGGGCAGCAGCTGCTGCTGCCGCCGCCGCCGCCGCCGTACGAGCAGGGCGAATCCCAGCCAGGATTTCCCGTGGCAGGAGAAGGACGCCCTTCCGTTCCGGGATTGTTGGCAGGTCCGACTGCGGCGGGGGTCCCGTGCAGCAGCGGCGCGTGCTCTGCGCGCGCCGCGTCTGGGCAAGTGCCGGCGTAGATAGTATGCAGGCGGGGCCACAATAGGCACCTCAGGACGGCACGGCGTGGACGCGTCCAGAAAGGCATTTCATTGTTTCGAGGGGGCAGCCGCTACGCAATAAGAGAGGGACAAATTGACGACGTTATCAAATCAGAAGAGCAGTCCGGCAGAAGAGAAGATAGCTGACGCGACTATATATTGTACAAGCATTCAAAGGATCACACAGCCACCGCAAATGGTACACGCCGATATGGAGAAACGAGTAGTAGCCCTCGAAAGTAGATCTCGCTCACAAGGCGCCCCTCGCAGCCTCTCAAACACTCGCTGTAGCAGGTGCACCTGCGTTGGCCTGCGCCACGGCGCTTTCGACGGCAGCCGTGTGGTACGACGTCGTCTTCGTCGTACTCGTCGGTGAGGATACCGACAATGCCGATGAGGAAATACTAGAGTCATCACTGGAAGTGTCATCAATGGCCAGCGTCGAGCTATTGGTGGGCGTCGCAGCCGGCGCAGTGACAGTCACGACGCTGATGGGCGTCGTCTGCACTGCCGGCGTGTCACTGTCACTTGTGCTGGTCGGTGGCGGCACCACGGCACTCGCAGCACTCGCAGCACTCGCAGCATTGCCCGAGTGGAGCTCGTCTTCAAGCGCATCGACCGTCTCTTCCGCAAGCCTGAGATCATGGGAAATGACTCTGAGAGTAACTGCCAAGCTGACAGCAAGCAGGGCCAACAAGAAAAGCATCGCCACGAAGCCTGCGCGTAAAAGTCGTCGACGTGACTGGTAAGGATTTCGACTGGAGCGCCGGGTGTGGTAGCGCCTTGAATGCGAGCGAGCTTCGTAGTCGCTGGCTCCGTCGTCAGAATCTCCGCAGCCATCGGTGCAGTTGTAGAAGTCGTACTGCTCGTCGTCTTCATAGGTATGGTGGGCGCGCTTATGAGCGCTACCGAGCGACGAGGTGCTGGGGGACCCGGCGCGGACCTCAATGCGGTGGAAGTCGCCCATACGTGTCGATAGTGATGGGTCCAAAAAGGCAGCCTTGGGCGGATACCTGCCCGAGTAACCGTGGCTACTGCCGCTCCAACCGCCGCGCTCGATGCTGTTCCATGGGCTGCTGACCCTGCCCTTGCCCTTCGAGTCGGCGCAACGCGAGCTCGACGACCACGAGCTCCTGAGATCGGTACCACAAGGAGCGCGGTCAGCGTAGGCCGCAAACTTCGGCGCACTCTTTTTCTCCTCGCCTCGAGGCTTCGTCTCTCCTTCTGCACAGTCCATCGGTGGAGAATACAGAGGCAGCGATGCGGATCCCGCGGCAGATGGAGAGCGAGTCGCATCTTCGTCGGCCTCTCGCTCCTGCCAGGACTGGCCCCTGAAAGGCAATGTATGCATCGGGATCGCATCCTCTTTGTCTTCAAAGGGCCTGGTAGTCGATGCAGAGGAGCTGAGAAGCCGCTTGAGTCGAGGGAGTCCGGCCGGCACAGCTGGCATTATTTCCGTGAAGCCACTTCTGAAGCGCACGCGGCGCTTTGGCTCGGCTTCGGGACAGTCCTCTCGGCACGCAGCTTTGATACTGTGCTGGGATGCGTTCGGCTGGACAGCACTCCCAGAGTAGCTGCTGCTCAAAGCGGCCTCGTTTCCGACAACAGAGTGCGGCATAGGCCTTTTGCGATGGCCCCTACCGCCGAGCCGTGACTCGCGACTCGAGGGCATAGCTGTATCTGTCACATGCTGTCCATCATCGTCGAGGTCTTTCCACGCCTCGCTGTCGTCAGCAGCCGCCCGTAGAGTCGCGGCACTGTTGCTTCGGTCATTCGCCAAGCGCGATACGCCATCGTCTGCGACGGCCGTGAGGTCGACCGGGCTGCGGAGGGGCCCCAGGCTGTACCTCTTGAACCAGTCTCGAGGGGCTAGCAAGCCACCCCACCCGTCTCCTTTGCCCGTCCTGCGCCTCGAATCGTTCCTGCGGGTCTTGGGTGTCGACGGAGATGGATGTAGGTGTCCAGTGGGCGATAACGGTGTACTGCGCTGGGAGATGACTACGGGGGGCGCGTGCTCCAGAAATCGGTGATCGGCGGGTTGAGAGCTCTGACTACCGCTCCTGGCGAGGAATTCTGACCGCTGCTTCTTGAACCACTCTTCGCTGGGATCCTCCCACCCTGCATCGCCTCTGTGCAGTCTGGTGATACGCTTAGCGCCCAAACGCTTCAATGTGGCCGAGAGAGGCTCTGCATAGTCGCCGGTGAGGGACTGGTGAAGCGCGCTGCGGTTGCTCAGGTTCAGACTGAGCTCTGGCTTCGCTCGACTGCGTGAATGCGCCGTCGTGTCTTGGCGAGAGTCCCGACGACGCTCCGACGTGCGATTCGGGTATTTAGCATTCTGCCAGGCGAGGCGTGGCGAGTTGGGGCCGCTTTCATGGAGTCGGTGTCCAGTGGGAGTGAGAGGCGAGTAGTCAGGCAGGGGTGGCATGCCTAGAATCGGGGCATCGGAGTCAAGAGCCTCTGCGTTGGCGGAGGGAGTGCCGTGGTCGACAGACAGTCTTTCGCCAATAGTTGACTGACTTGACCTGGACGGAGGTATGACGACGACTAGTGGAGCACGCCGGCGAGTAGCCACTTCCTTCTTTTCGTGCTGGTAGCGTTTGCCTTGAGAGGGCGTCGATCCTCTCGACTGATCGTCGGACGTGACATTGGCAGCCGAGACGACAGCACTTGAGGATCCGGAGTTTGTCCGTGTGCGATGACGGGGCTCGACTTCGAGATCCTCCCATTCTTCGTCGATCTGGACGACATCTGGGCGCTTGGACAGACGGTTGGCAGAGCTTGTGCTCTCTGCCAGCGGTAGCTCAGGTGCACCGGCCCGATCCAGCTCGACCGACGTCGAGGGTGCCTTGTTACGTTCGCCTGCGGTGCTGTCGCTCTTGGTCATGAGGGGCGAGTCTGTAGCGTCCTTGCTGCCAAACCAAACGGTACTTTCGAAAGAAGCAGTTCCTCGTCGCTTTTCCAAAGTCGTCGGAGCGCAGGCGCGAGAAGGCCGAGCAGACGGTGGTCTGCGAGTGAGGCTGCCTTGGTCTACCGCCGAAGTGTTATCTGGTGTGGCTAGGTTTATGACCGATGGTAGCTGCAATTGTGTACGCATTCCGCTAGAGCGCCGCTGTGTGGTGTGAAAGTGTGCTTCGACTTTTCGGGACAGCGATCGTGGAGGAGGAAGGCTTGGCTTACCTTGTCCTCACGTCACCTAGTTAGCGGTCTTATACCTCTACGTCGCCTAGCACAAAGCAATGCAGCGGCGAGCGGGACGCCCTTACCGCTCAGATTCATGTATGTCAGCGCCATGGCGCGGGATGACTCGATTACGTCCAATGAGACGAGCGGCTAGCGTTGTTCTTACGCGGCTTCAATTGGCACACATGGTAGCGTAGAACAAAGACATCGCTAAGAGGAACAAAGGACGCGCCGCGCAAAAGCAAAAAGAGAGGTCGTGCCCGGAGTCGAACCAGGGTCCCCAGAAGAGGGTCACGTGCTGATCTGAGCGCGTGATTTCAGAATCTGATGTGATAACCGTTACACTACACAACCGCTGTTGAGGGTAGGCCCGAATAGGGGACATATGTAGCAATGCTAGTTACGACTCGCGCGCGTTGCACTCAACGCCGCCTGTCGCACCCAACCCTAACAGCTTTGCAGCTTCGTCTGCCTTCAGCAACCTGCGCCTTTCCTTTCGATCCTTTTGATACTGCGATGCAGCCCCGTGGTGGTGATCACACTGCAGCGACGCCTCGTATGAGCAAGGAACGGTGCCACGAACGACGCGGTGGCTGGTCGAGACGGTACTTACACGCCCATCTACAGTGACGGCGGTGACTTGGTCGCGCGAAGGCCGCTCGGAGATGACGAGCCTGGTGTGGCCGCACGAGTAGGGCCGTGCAAGGAGAGTCTCCGGGCACAAGGTTGTGCTGCATGTAGCCCTCGGCAAGGTACCATGCTCCTCACGGCGTGGCCGTGGCGGGGTTCAATGACCCCAAACCGGCCCAGCCACATTGCCGGCGCCCTCTCGGAGTATTGACGATCCGCTGCTCGACTTGCGAGTGGACCCCAGGGTTGATTTGATGCGAGAGAGCGCGCGCGTCTCCCACGTTTTGGACATCGTGAACATCCATCACTTTGTTTTCTCCGACTGCAAAGGGTTGGCCCAGGCGAGTTGATCTGGACGTCGCGATGGCCCGTCGCATGCACCGAGACGGAGACTTTGTCGACATCAGAAGGGGGAACAGGGCCAACCGAATCCAATTCCACTCCAGTTCAGCCACTCTATCTTCTCCTACATGCTATGCTAACTTGCAATTAAAGCAGTCCTTCCTTTGTGTGCAGCAAGCCAAGCCGCACGCCATCGCGTCGGCGAATGCTCAGGTGGGCGCGACCGACGCCAACATTGGGTGCGCCTTTGTCGCGCCTTGGCTCGGACGGTCAAAGGCCATTCATGCATGCATGGACGCACGCACACACGCACGCACGCACACGCGCACAGTGAACCGCATCGCCCCCCCGCGCCCGTTCGCCAACCAGCCAGCCAGCCAACGAAGCTGGTGGGCGTCGCGGGCGGGCGTCGCAAAGTATGGTTCGCGAGCACGGCGCCCCTTGACATGTCCCTGAGCACTCGCTGTCACCTGTCCCGACCGGGCGTTGTGGTGCCGCGGCGTGTGGCCAGTGCAAACACGCCCGCGTCCGGCGCTGCCCGCCCGCCCGCACTTGTGCCTGGCGCCTGGCGCCCTTGTCTGGGTTTGTTTTGCCTGGGCGACAGTCGAAAGTCGAAAGCAAGTGGCGAGGTGCCCCTGTGCGTGGGCGTTGAGTTGGCGTTGCTTCGTCGCCTGTGAGACCCGCCGACACGGGCGTGGGGGGGGGGGGGGGACGCAGACAAGGCTGCGTCGCTGCGTCCCAGGCTCGTTGTTCGTCCCTGCCCAGTGTCGCCGGCGACCTCAGCCGACCCTGTGTTCGAATCGAGGCGCCCATTCCCCCCACGCACGACGCCCACGGACGTCGTCGGCTTGACTGAGCTCAGCGCCAGGCCCTTTCCATTCCATCAGTCCACCACCCGCACCTCATCGCGTCGCCCGCGGCCTCCGACTCCGAGCGAGCCGCACCGTCCGCATCCATCTCCAAGGGCTCCTCGTGTGTTGTACTCTATACTCTCAGCGTCAATCCATCAACCTCGCGGGCCAAGCCCAGCACGACGCCAAGCCGCGCAGCCACTACGGCCCACAGCGCCCCTCCCTACTTTGAACCACTTCGACGGCACATCACTCTCCCACCTCCGGTTCCGCCCAAGCTCCGAGTCAAGGCGCTTCGCTTACAGGCTCTCCAGCTGCCAACATTGCAAACCCGTCTCCAAGCGCTATAGTGGGCATCCAAAGCAAATATAAACGTGTGCAAGGTTCAATCCGCTACGCAACGCAACACAACGCAAAAGCAACGGCTTCCCCTCACCAACACCGCACTCAGCAGACGGGGCGTATTCGAACCGCACCCACCTTATTGCTCAATTAGCTCTGATTGGTCGACATCGCGGCAACGACGTCACCTCCTTTTCCGCTTGGCCGCCTTGCCGCCCTTCCGCCTGCCGCCGCCCGCCGCCCGCTGCCCGCGGCTGCTCCCTTCCGCCTCCCCGCTGCCCGCTCGTCCATTCATTCAATTCATCCTTTTCGCCTGGCCTCAGTCCCGGCCTGCCGCTCCTCCGCCTCCTCCCCATCGATTGCTCTCACTGCCCCCCGCCCTCGACGCCAAACGCCAACAGTTGACGCCCACATCCGCGCCCTGCGCCAACTGCACCTCCTCGGCTCGTTTGAAAGCGAAAGAGCAGCCTCACAACATCGCCGCCACGCTCGTCGCCCACGCCTCGGTCGGCATCGTCTGCCGTTATTCCACTCTGCTCAGCCTTGACTCTGCGCCGCCCGATCTGCAACTTCTCGTCATGCGCTTCATAGCCCTGTCGTGAGCTGTTCCTCTCGGCGCTCTTTCCGTCTCCGTCTCCCTCTTTTCCTCTCCTCGTTCATTCGCCCGGTGTTCGCATGCACGCAAGCAAGCAAGCAACGACGTACATACGCACCCCAAAACTCGCTCCCTGTGCGCCTGCAATCAAAGTGCCCATCCAACATCTCCTGTATACCTCCATAGCATCGACGCCCTGTGCCCCACCCGACATCGACAGCCGCAAATACACCCGCCCGATCCTCATCCGCCAATAATCGACCGTCGCGCGGTCAAAGTCTGCAGGCAGCAGGTCTTACTCCGGTACACCTTGGCAATCAGGGCAATCAACTTCACTTGGCCGCGCCACTCCTGACAGCCGCCAGTCCAACAAGCAGCCATCGCCATCGCCTCGTGCTCCGCCACCCCAGACCCTTGTCATCCATTGGTCTCGGTCTTTCCGAGTGTGGCTCCCTGGCTTGCTCTCCGTTCAGGCGTCGTTGGTCTACCCATCTACTGTACGCTCTCGTCGCCCTGACCGCAGTCTTCAATTCGAGCAAACGCGACATCATCCCTCTCTCCTCTTCCTAGTCAATTGTATTCTCACCCCTCACTCCGTCTTGCTACCCTGCCGCTACCAAGCACGCCCCACTGCTTTCCTTTCCACTCGCCTCCAACAGATCTCGACTTTAGGCGACTTCGAGCAGATATCAGGGCAACATCGACACTACGACCCGGCACGATTCTCACCACCCTTGGCCGACTGCGAAAGTACGCTGCTCCTACAAAGAGCCTAATTTCTCGTGCCTCAACCTCCTCAACCATTCGTATGCTTGGCAAGCGCCCGAGGCATCTACCGCACTCCTTTGACAAGCCTGTCCGTCGGCAACCTAGCGTGACTTGCTTCAACAAGAGCCACCACTTTTACCCTTGCTGTTGGCAGATACACCGCCGCCCGCCCTTACTCAGCGCGCCTCCTCTTCGCTCCACCTTTCTACAAGCGTCTGATCCCGCCGAAGGCTCAGAGGATCCGCTTCCTCAGACTCGTAGAGCACCGGGCTCTCCCAAGAGACGGCGCGTGTCCAGCTTGCCGCCAATGACCTGTCCGACGGTGGACTCATCCGGCCACTCGGCAGAGGCTGGGCCGAGTCGGTCGCCTCAGCTCTCACTTGAGCCCAGTCAGCGCTTGGCTGGACCGTCGACCACGTCAACTCTACGAACAGACGAACCACCGCCGATGTCGCCCCCGTCTCGGGATATCACGGGTTCACCTCCCCTCTCGGGGTCCACTCTTGCACGGAACGCCCTTCCGTTTCTCGGCGCAGACTCATCAAGCCCCAATGGCGTCGGCTCACACAATACCGCCGGGCCATCCTCAGAGATTCTGATCCGTCCTCCTCCAAGGCCGAGACCGACAAAGGGACCTTCGCGAGGTTTGTCCTTGAATATTCCACCGGGCAGTCAAGCCTACGGAGGGCTCACACCCGTGAACCCCGGCTTCGAAGATGTCGCACCGCCTGCGTCGGCTGTTCAGGGCCCTCCCGATATCATAGCCGCCACCATGCATACACGGAGCGAAGCAGCTCCCAGTTCAGCGAATTCAGCGAATTCAGCGCTACCGACACCGAGGTCTGCAGCACGCAAGAGACCTGCTCGTCTCGACCTTGCACCGGTAAGCCTAGAAGGCGAAGCGTCTAGCTCCAAGAGCGTACCAAGCTCTCCCGTCGTAAGTCAAGCAAAGCCCCGTCTCAATGGCTCTCGGGCGACGGAACTCTCCACCATTGAAGAGAGGGATAAGCAGGATTTGCGTCAGACATTGACCGGCAAACCTAGGCGGAGACCCAGCATGCCCTTTGGTCAGAATGTGTAAGTGACCGCATCCGAGCCACATCAGCGTAGGGAATAGGCGGCAGCGGGCGGCGACTCACCATACTGCGATTGTTCTTACCTGCCCCCTCTTCCAACACGACAGTCGCTCCTCGAGGGACCCTGCATCCTCTACAGTGCCGGCTCCCCCTATGACAAGCGGGCTCATCGCCTCGAATCGGGTGCCAGACGCATGGAGAGATCCTTCAGAGCACATCTTGTCGGGAAAAGGATCCACCCTGCAACATGCTCGCAGCGTGTATGCTGCGGGCCCCATTGAAGTCTTGCCTGGCCTATTTCTCGGGGACGAACACAATGCCCGGGATGACCAAATGCTGGGCGATTATGGCATCACGACGATCTTGAATGTTGCCAAGGAGACGGTTCTGCCATTCCAGAGCGACGAAGGTGCGACGCCACTGCGCGAAGGCGGCGTCGGATACTGGGCCACGGGCAGATATCCCAGCCGACCCGCCCCAAACACCCGGCCAGATATTTTACGGGGCATGCGGTCCCACTCCATGGCCATGCCCGAACCGGAAGAGTTCTACACTCCCATGACCTCGCGCTTTGTCCCCGACATGTCATCTACGCCAATGACGGCGCGGTTTCCCGACGAGGCGTACCTGACTCCCTCACAGCAGTCTCCCGTGGAGCTCACTCCGACGGCAAGTGCGACGTCACATCTCTTGCGCAACACGCTTTCGACGCCGAATTTGCAGGCCGAATTCAAAGCTGGCTCTGAGGAACCCGATGCTGCACCACTGCTGAGTGAAAGCCCGGCGGTCGAAAGCATCGATGGCTCCTCGCGAACGTCCGACGCAGGCACGGGGAAAGATTCCCCCTGTTCATCAACTACTGAGGCAACTTCGCCCAGTGAATGTAGTGACATCGGTGCCACAGCGTCGAAAGACGCCGATAAAAGCGTCGAGACAATCGTCGGACAGCAGACAATTGACATGTCGACCACATCAGAGGTGCCTCTGCCCGATGATGCCGTCAAGCTAACGATCCCGCCGTCGCCCGTCTCTGGACGTCCGCAAACGATACGATATATCAAGCTTCCCTGGACGCACGATCAGTCAGAACTGGCGAGCGCCAATGGCGGATTCAGCCAGGGCTGTGCTGTCATCGCAGAGGCGTTGGGTATCGATCGCTATGGCCGCCGTCTCGTCGATGAGGCCACTGGTACACCAATGGCGCGTGGCAACATCCTGGTACATTGCCAGTGTGGTGTGAGTCGCAGCGCAACGCTGGTCATTGCATTTGTGATGCAAAGCGCCGCCTACAACTACCCTTGGGAGGAGACGAAGAACCTCAATACCATGCATGAATGCTACGACCGTGTCAAAGAGTGAGTACAAGATCGTCTAAGCAACTCTGGTCCCGGCCCTTTGAGCACAAACATCAGAAGCTGACGTACGTCACCCTCATTGCCACCCTGCAGTCTTTCTTCCAGTATTTCGCCCAACATCTCCCTGATCTACCAGCTGGTCGAGTGGGAACGATTTCTGGTGGCCGAAGTCGCTCGCCTCAGGGAAGCTTTCAGCAACGGTACCGAAGGTTCGGGAAGCCCTTCAGAGGCTGCGCCCTTGTTTGGCGCTACAGCTTGGTCCGGTGAAGCACTGAACGAAGCAGAATGGACACGGATGCGTCTTGAAGAGGAAAGAAAGGAGCAAGCTGAGGAACAAGAGCGCCGCATCAGAGTCGAAGAGGAGGCTCAGCGACAGGCTGAGGCGAGAAGAAAACGGGACGAAGCTGCCGCTTCTGGAGAACTCGCGTTTCCCAGTGGCGGAAAGGCAGGCTCGATGCCAGGTCTCAGTGCTCGCAGGAGGATGCGAACTCCTTCATTGCAGCTCCCTGGCAGCAACGGTGCCAACCGTTCATCATCAAGTTCAGATGAATCGGCCGACGCAGCGTCCGCTGGCAAGGTGCCTTTTGTCCCTCGACGGGCCAGCGACTTTGCCATCTCCAGCAGCAATCCTCGCCCGCTCCCGAGCGCCAGCCTGTTTGGTTCCTTCCCTGGCCGGGCATCTGCTAATGGTACCGAAGAGGCTCCCGATGCAGCATACCAGCTCGCCAAGACGCTTCCATCACTCGCCTTGCGCAATGCGCCTGCCAGCATCGTGGAAGAGGACGAGCTGTCGCCAAAGTCAGCGCTGCCACCAGACACACCCAACTCGATAGGTCCAGGCAAAAGCGTGCCGCTTTCGCCATCTGCGCAGGCAAGCCACCTCTCCTCATCCAGCGGACAGGTTTCACCTGCATCAAAGCTGCGTGCTTACAGCGGCGATGCATTTCGCAGTCCTGAAGCAGTTGCTACCTCGCCGACACCAGCTGGCGCAAGCCCCGAGGTGCCTCGCTTTCCCGGTGCATTTCCGGAGAGTCCGTCTCTGTACAGGTCAAAGTCACCGCTCAAGTCACCGCAAAATCCCCACATTACGGTGAATACCAAGGTCGATTCGCGGCCGAGCAGTTTCCATGCCACTTGGTCTGCCACGAATCTGTCGTCGGCATCTTCAGGTTCGTCGATGGCTTCGTTCGACCAGTCGCGTCTGTCGAATGAGCCGGGTATTTGGTCGTCATCGTCTTCGACTTCTATGAAACCCTCTCGCTCCTCTGGGCCTGCTTCGACCATTTCGCGATCTTCGTCCTCGAGCAAGGCGCACGTGTTCCCAAAGAACAGCTTCGGAGCTGGCTCGAGCGCAGCGGACGAAGAGAGGAAACAGCGCCATCGTCGCACATTCTCGAGCGAGGTCAATTGGGATCAAGTGGTGAAGCTGGGAGCCCCCGGCCTTACCCGAGCACCGAGTACCGGTACGGGGTCCTCTTCGATGCTTTCCAGTATCAGCAATGGCGTTGGTCCGTGCAATGGTGCTGAAGATATCGGACCAGCAGCTGCGGGACCGTGAAGCGCCTCCGGGATGTTACGATGTAGGGTCTCAGAGAGAGCTCGGCAAAAAGAGAAAGCGGGTAGAGCCGAGGCTCTCGAGCTCGCATCCCTTGCACCAAGGTAGCGGAAATTGGACGAAGGGAAAAAGCTTGCCTCATGGTGCATTCTGCGTCACAATCCAAGTTCCAGGAGTCTTCCCGTACCATTGTAGACCCGCAGCGTCGTCATCATTACCAGCTCCACCAAGCGTTCTCGTCCACTGTACTTGCTTGCCATGTATGTACCCCTACCCCTTTCCATCGCACCGCAGGGTGCCTTTGGTCCCCCACCCCACTCCCTCATACGCAACTGTCCTTTTCCTTTGACTTAGGTTCGCGTTTCTCCTCCAGCTCTCGCTCTCGCTCCTTTCGAAGTCTTGTGTGCGCCCAGTTTCAGACAGACGGGAATACGATATCATATTGTCGATACGGTGCCTAGCGAGTGAGGGCCATGTGTTGCTTCACTGAGGTCAGGTGGGAGCTGCACATCCGTTGTGCCCGTCCGTTGTGGCCCGCGGACGAGGAAGCTTTGGCGATGTTCCTGCTTCCTTGCGGCCAAATTCGCAGCCATTAGTACTCCTTATGCTCCTCCGAAAAGCTGTGATTGGTGGTCGAATCCCGCATTTTTCATTCAATTACAAGTACACATCGGGGCAGAATACAAGTACATCCGCACGGCTCGAACGGGGACGGACAAAAAGGGTAAGAACGATGGTCCGACGAAAGCTAAAGGGGATCATGGACAAAGGTATAACAGAAGTGCTAAGATGCACTTCCAGTAGCAAGTCGCGAAGAAGGGAGAGGCCCGGAAAAGGTAGCAGCAAGGGGGTATATAACCTGCCTGCATCGGCAGTCAAGGTATTGCGCAAAACTTCCGCGGCGACAGAATCGTCGCGCATAAGGTTCATCCTGTCCCAGTCTCCTCACATTCACATTCCCGCTCCGTCCTTGCGGCCCGCAGCTGCATACGCCTAGAGGTCAGCTTTAGACGTGGCTCGTCTCAGACTGCCCGGAGCGGGAAGAGCGTGCTGTTCCGTCTTGAAAGCTCGAGTGGCGGTTCTTGGCGATCGGCAGAGGGATGCCGGGAGGATGAGCGGGATGGTGCGTACTCGGGAGTTGGAGGTGCTGGCAATTGGCGCCTGCTCCTCTGACATGCGGTGCACTTCCGCCTGATATTCCTCGTGATCCGAGTCGCTGTGCTGGTCCTCATACTCGGACGCGCTGTCGTCGCTGTCTTCACTGGGCGGCAAAGGGCTGAGCACAAACACGTGCCGTTCATCTGAGCCTGAAGCTGAGCTATGTCCGTCCCGCCCAAGGCGGACGGGACTTTTGGCGATCTTGATGAAGTGATCCCCGTCGTTGGACTCGTTTGAGAAACGTCGGCATATGCCAGAGTCGGAGCCTGAGCTCGACTTGGACTCCTTGCTGCCTCTGAGTCGATAGGAGGGTCTTTCAATTGGCATAGGCTCGCCGTGAGTGTCTAGGCCAGTCGTCGAGCCCTTCTCGGATGCACCTTCGGAAGACGCAAGTTCGCCGTCTCCGCGACCTCCGCAAACCGGGTCCTCTGTAACGACTATGCTCAGTGTGCTCGTACTCGAAGCACGGGCTGCTGCTGCACGCGCAGCGCGTTGAAGGGCTCGAAGCGAGGCAGGGTCGAGGGCAATCATGGGACTTGCGGGCTGCACAGGGCGCGACGGAGCCGACGGTGGCACGGGGTATTGCGGCCCTGGTCGCGGCGTTCGGCCTGGTTCATGAACGGATCTTCTGTCCCTCCTTTCGAGTTGCCCATCGGATTCGTCTCCTTCCCAGTAGGATGAGACGGGCCGCGACTGGTCAGGGGACGCGCTTTGCATCAGCGACGCGCTTGCCCGATGCTCCCGGCTAGCTCCTTGAGTGAGGCCTCCTGTGCGCTGGGCGCCATCAGCCATCCCTGGAAGGGGAGGAGGCGGAAATGCTGGCGGAGGTAGACGAGGAAGGCCCGTCGCCGACTTTGAATAAGGCGATGAGGACGAATTTGGCAATGGGCTTTGCGTTCGAAGAAGCGGAGAGCTGTGGGCTTGGCTCCCAAGCTTGGGTCGCCGCGAAGGGTCGTACTTCAGGGCCACGGGACAGGCCTGGCCTCTGATCCCCGCCGGTGTTGCAGCACGCGGAGGGAGTTCGCTGTTCGTCGGCAGCGTGTATGCGGGCCGCAAGGCTGGGCGGACGGGTGCAGGAGAAGCGGTGAGCTGGTTCCTTGCGTGCGGATCGTAGAAGCCGTTCATGGAAACCTCTGCTATACTGCGAACAGAATCAATGCTGCCATCCCTGGGCTGCCGCTGGCTGTTACCTCGGCGCACAGCGAAGTTTGCGCTCAGGGAGGGAAATTCTGCGGCAGCCGGCGATGCGCCGAGGGCAGTCGATGGTCTCCGGCCTCGCGGCTCCTCTTTCTTCCGTAGAGTCGATCCTGTAGACCCGGAAGTGTGGGAGTTGTTGCGACGGTGAAGAGCGCCATGTCGGGCAGCTTCGGCCTGCGGAGTTTGATGGTCCATAAAGGCACCGCTTATTTTGCGGACGAGCCGAGCTCCACTGTTCGTGCGGTGTAACTCGCCGGAGTGCGCCATGGGGTCCGCTGTGGCTGGTCTTCCGTCGGTAGAAGCCGACCTGGCGTCTTGTACCCAGCCGAAGATGCTCCCAGTCTGAGAGCTCGACCGCGAACGCGACCCGCTGAGCTTGCGTTGCGGGAACTTGATCGCGGAAGACACTTGCCACTTTGAGAGTGAGGGAAAAGAGTGCGAAGAGGCAGACATCGACGACGAGAAGAGTGACTCTGTCGATTGCGATGCTGCAGTGGAGACCGAAGAGGCCATGAGGCTGGGCGATGGAGCCCTGATGTCATATTGGAGACCCTCATTGTCGCGCGGCGAAAATGCGATGAGCTCGCGAGGAGCAGTGTTTGGTACGCTGGACAGCGACTCCATCGAATCGGATCGATGTTCTCGCGTGAGCGTGCCTGCTGTGGAGCCGCCACGGCTTGGCTTGAGGAAACGCCGCGCGATGGCAAATGGCTTGCGTGCCGACGCGCCAGAGTTGGCGAGCTCTTCTTCGTCGGAAGAGTCTGCAAACTCGCTTCTGAGCATATCGTCGTCACCCGGACTAGTAGAGGCAGGAACGGCGGCCGATGTGGCGGACGGTGGCGAAGCCGAGGCTCCGGCAGCTGCAGCGGCCACAGTCGCCGCCCTCAGAAGATGTGGGCGGGTGCGGGGCGGAGTTTTCGTCCTCAGTTTGCTCTTGGGAGAGATGCAAGAGTCCAAACTATTGCTGTCGGGAAGCCAAGGACGCATAGTACGGCATACAGCCTCGTGTGAGCTTGATGCGGGTACGGCTGAATCTCAAACCAAACACTGGTGTAACATACCTGGGCAAGTCGCGGTAGACATCGGGCAAGTCGCGCTCGGTGTCGAAGCTCCAATTTCTGAATTGGTTGGTCAGCTCCTGTTGTTGAGGCGTGAGGACTACCTGAAGGCTTGGCGAAGGGCTATGTCCTTGGGGCAAAGGCGATGCACGCCCTGCGCGAGAAGGTGCAGCGGGACTGGGCGTCGCATAGGAAAAGTCTTCCAGGCGGCTGCCTAGGCTCCTGGGGCTGTCATAGCTAGACTCGGTCCAGGAAAACTTGGATGGAAGCTGTTTGAGGACCTTTGGGGGAGTTGAGGGGGCGCTTGTGGTGACCTGCGGCGGGTGCAGGCTAGCATTTGAGTGGCCCCGTTTTCGACTTGAGCTTCCAAACCGCTCCATGGTGAAGGAGGTGGGCACAGAGAGTGGAAGATGGGTGCGTCCACTCGTACGTGACGATGGGTTGGAAGTGGGAGTTATGGTACAGGGAGAAGGGATGCTATCGTAGCGAGGTGGGCATACTTTTTAAGCAAGTGGGTCGGCGGGCTCGGAAGCGGGCGAAAGGAAGTGCCTTAGCCAGCGGTATTTACGTCCGCGCTACTGCGACGTGGACGGACGTGGATGTCCGCCCGTGCTTGCGTCTTTGCTTTGTCTGGGAAAGTGCCACTTTTTTTCGTGTGTTGCGAACGTGGATTGCTCTAGGGCCTGTGGCTCCGATGGCTTGATGGATGACGTCGGCCGGAGCGAGCCGACTGGGCTCTCCTTCAATCAATGTGGGCTTTGCTTTGTTCAGGCGTGCTTTGTTCAGGTGTGATTTGCAGTCGGGAGTGACCTGCCAGGGACAAAGCCCATATCTTCGCTGCGCCTTGAATGGAGCAACACAAGGCAAGTGAGTGTCGTGTCTAGTCATGATGCCGCCTTCCCTCGGGCGCTAGTCGCAATGGCCGCCTTTGCATGGCCCTCTGCGCCAGCCGGCCACTACAAGTACGGTCTTGGTAAAGGGTATCTTGATGGCACCATCTGTGTACGAACAAGGCGTAGACAAGCCTCCGGGTTGCTTGGGCGGATACATTACCAAGTTGCGTCCACGCCCGCCCGTGGCTTGCTCCCTCGTTGCGCCTTTTGCTAGTGGGCCGCCGTTTGCTTTGTGCTCGGCGCCCCGCAAACACATTGTCCTACACACAGCCGCCGGCACCAGAGCAGGGGCGGGGCGCGGGCGGGCGGACGGGCGGCGGGCGGGGCACAAGGAGCAAGGCGCAAAGCGGGAGGGAGCAAAGGCGGCGGGCGCACGGACGCGTCGTATTCCTCCGACTCTGAGTGACGCCCCGACAGCCCGACAGCCCGCCCGCCCGCCACTAGTGACCACCGAGCAACGACGGCGATCACAACCAGAAACTTCGAGGTCTTAGCTCTCGCTGCTCTCCACACCGCTGCCAGCCACCCCACTAGCATCACTTAAAGGCAGACGAGGAGAGAAAGAGAGACAGAGAAATCAGGGCTGTGCTACTGTCTCAAGCCGCCTAATCATCAAGTGGCGAACGCTTTGTTTTGTTCCCCGTAAACGAAGCTCGGGCGATTCCCGTCAGCCTCAGAGCCTTCAGACTGGCGCGTCCCTTTTGCCCAATTGATCACCCGCTTGGATCGAGTTGCGACAAGGCGAGTTGCTCATAGGCCCTCTTTCATGTAGCCACAGCAGCAGCGAGCAAAAGGTCTCTCCGAGCGAGGGTCATGGGCACAATTACTCGTCACGTGTGTGTGACTCGCCATCTCTGCAAAGATCAGGGAATGCCCCGAAGTTGCTCAACTGCACGTTGCAAGATGCCATGTCATGTGCAGCCTGAGGGGCGAATCTAGCCCTCACGGGGGAGCCCACCGTGCAGAGCGGTACCTAAGTACATACTTCCTTCTGACAAATGCCTCAGTCTGGTCTGTCGTCTTATCCTAGGACAGTATCGCGACCTGCCCCAACCCCCCCAAGCCTTTTCTTGCTCTGACAAAAAGAAGCAGGTGACGCAATTTGTGCCTACATATCCGGCGGCAAAGCACGCAGGCCACAGGGTGAACCCGACCACCAACACGGCAAATCTTGTCCAGACCTACCTACAACCGGCGGGTCGTCACTCGCAGGCCGCAGAATCTCAAGCAGCAGCACTTGTGTTCCCGAAATAGTGAGACCTGGAGCGATAAGGTAGTCCTGGGCACGGGGTTCCTTCTTGGGGGCTATCGTAGCACGCCGAAGCGAGACCAGCAGCGCTTGATCTCGACCGGTCACTCACGCCGAGGTCTCGTGCCCCTGGATCTTGCAGCGCCAAGCGCTCATTCTGACGCAAGAGGGGCACCACAGTCACAAAGTTTCGCCCTCTGCAGCAGAAAGCGAATGAGCTGTTTTCGTGGTGCGGGGCAGGATTGGCAAACACGATGGGCAAAAAAAGGTGCAAAAAGAAGGAGCCCACTCCCAGAGTCGAACTGAGGACCCTCGCCATATCTAGCCAAAGCCGGAAAGCGATACTCTAAAACCACTGAGCTAAGTGGGCTTTGTTGAATACATCCCCTAGGTTGCATTATATTACGCTCAGTTGACCGTGCGCGCCGGCTGCATTGAGCCGCGGCAACATACTTCGCACCTGACGCCACCAAGGACGCAGCCACATTCACTTCGCCAACGCCACTACACTACAGCAGCCCCGACTCAGCGCACGAATTGATTGTAAAGTAGAAAGAAATGAGAGAGGTGGAACAACAGAGTGCGGTGAAATACATCTTTCAGGAGACAAAGGGAGAGGAGATGCTGCGTCGAGACACCTATGCCGAAGGCTGATCGCCCTTTGCGGCAAGTCCAGGCTCACCGTACTCCTCGGGCGGCGGGGGCGGTGCAGACGTCTCGCCACGGTTCAGGCGTCCCTTTTTGTCGAGGTATTCGTCTGCCTCATCTGCTGTCTTGAAGGGGCGCTTGCCGAGGAGATTCCGCATGTCCTCGCGCGTGATCACCTCCTTCTCAAGCAACAGGTTTGCGACCTTGCGCACATCGTCCTTGTGCTTGGTCAAGAGCTCCGTGGTGCGCTTGTGTGCTTCGGTGATGAGCTTGCGCACCTCGGCATCCAGCATCTCGCCAGTCTTCTCCGAAAAGGGCTTGTGCATCGACTCCTGTTCGATGCGGTACGAGACGGGACCTAGCGTCGAGTTCATGCCATACGAAGCGCAGATCTCAAAGGCTGTCCGTGTAATCTTGGAAAGATCGTCCTGTGCACCCGTCGTGATAGAGCCAAAGAAGATCTCCTCGGACACACGACCACCGAGGGTCATGCACATCCGGTCGATGAGCTGCTCCGTAGAGAACAGATACTTCTCCTTGGGCAGGTATTGGGCGTATCCGAGAGCGCCGACACCGCGCGGGATAATCGACACCTTGAGCAAGGGGTCGCAGTGCTCGAGGAACCAGCCGACGATGGCATGTCCTGCCTCGTGGTGAGCCACAATCGTCTTCTCCTCTGGCGACAACACTCGACTCTTGCGCTCGAGACCGGCAATGACACGCTCGATGGCAAGCTCAAAGTGATACTCGGTCACACCATCTGCGTTCTTGCGGGCCGCAATGAGGGCGGCTTCGTTGCACACATTGGCCACATCGGCACCCGAGAACCCAGGCGTCAGAGTAGACAGCTTCTCTGCCAATAGCTCGCTGTTCGTCGAGGGATCGAGCTTAATGGGCTTGAGGTGGACGTGGAAAATTTCCTTTCGACCGGAGATGTCGGGGCGATCGATGGCAATGTGCCGGTCGAACCGGCCGGGGCGCATCAAGGCAGGATCGAGAACGTCCGGCCTGTTCGTGCCGGCAAGCACGACCACGTGCTCCTCTGTACTGAAACCGTCCATCTGAACGAGGAGCTCGTTCAGCGTGCTCTCGCGCTCGTCGTTGCCACCGAACGACCCGCCCTTGCCACGCGCCTTGCCGATGGCGTCGATCTCGTCGACGAAGATGATGCAGGGTGCGTGCTTCTTGGCGTTGGCGAACATGTCTCGGACACGAGATGGACCGACACCGACGAACATCTCAACGAATTCGGATCCAGAGACGCTGAGGAAGGGTACCTCGGCCTCACCAGCAGTCGCCTTGGCCAAGAGAGTCTTACCAGTACCTGGCGGACCGCTGAGAATGGCGCCGCGAGGAATCTTGGCACCCAACTTCTGATACCGCTCCGGCTGCTTGAGGAAGCTGACAAACTCCATAATCTCCTCCTTGGCCTCGTTCATGCCGGCAACTTGGTCGAACTTGGTCTTGACGTCCGTCTCTTGATTGAACATCTTCGCCCGGGACTTGCCGATGCCAAAGATGCCGCCGGGTCCTCCCCCGCCTCCGGCGGCGCCACCTCCGGCACGCCGCGACATGTAGAAGATGAGGGCGAAGATGAGCAGAGTAGGGGCAAAGTGGAGGAGGGTGGAGAAGGTCGAAATCTCTTCGTGGTAGGCCACGGGGAGCCTCTCGTTGGTGGGGATGCCCAGCTCGCGCTGCGCATCGTCGAGTCGCCGTTCAAAGGCTTCCACGGAGCCGACGGAGAACCAGTAGGAAGAAGTCTGAGACTGCGAGGGGTATGCGCCAGTGGCGTTGGAGTGCAAGTAGACCTTGACCTTGTTCCTGTTGACGACGACGAGTCTGTCGACGAGGCCCTTGTCGAGGAATGCTGTGCGGAACTCTTGCCATGTAATCTCTCGGGACGGCGTGTCAGGCGTCGTGAGCTTGTACACCAGGTAGGTGGAGATGATTGTGCCGAAGATGGTGTTGGCGTTGATGCGAATCTCGTGAATCTGTGGGCCGCTACCAAATGGGTTCTCCCCGCGCTTGAATTTCTCGTCGTTATCCTTCTTGTCCTTGTCCTTCTTGTCCTCTTCGCTGTCCTTGTCTTCTGTGGCCTTGCTGTCCTTGGACTCCTTGGTTTTGCTGCTCTTGGCTTCCTCTAAGCTCTTTGTGATCTCTTCTTGCCGCTTGCGTTCGAGCTCTGCAGCCTTCTTGGCTCCTTCATCTGGATTATTGCCACCCTTGTCCTGCTTTGAGTCCGGTGTCTGCCTAGCGTACCACCTAACGGGCACAGAAGGCGTGGCAAACCTTGGTGCCGGCGCGGCGGCGGCAAGGAGTGACGAGGGTGTGGCGAGTCGAGCTCTCGAACATGACGCGGCGAGCGAGGATGAAGCGAACCGCGGCGCTGAGCGCGCGACCAGCGAGGACAACATTGCGGATGGTGGGGTGGGAGGTAGGTGGAGAGGAGGGAGGCAGCAACGCGAGCCGTCAATGTGGCCTAGTGCGTTCTGCAAGCTGCTTGCGCTACTGGCGGAGAAAAGGAGGGTGAGATAAAGTCACTGGAAGAATCTTGTGTCTGCGTAAGACCAGCTTCTAGAATGGGGAAATGGAGGTGATGGCGAGGATGTAAAGTTGACCTACAGGATCGCTTACCTCTTCCGCACCACGCACACACACACCTAAGTCTCCGAGTTGCGGGAACACGGGCTCGAGGCGAGTCGGCGACTCGTCCGGGTATCAGGTCAGCTCAGCGCTGACGCCTCTGCAGGAGCAAATCGGCTCCGAACCTGTCGTGAAGTAGTAGAGCCGCGGCTCACCGGCTCCACTGGCTCATGACGCGTGGCTCTTTCCGGACGCATGGAGCGAGAGCCTACAACGCCATGAGTGTAAAGTATGTACGGCATATACATTCTCGAGTACATCTTTCTGGGAGGTGGAGGGAGTATCTCACCGTCATTGAATGGTGTCATCGCGGGTGGGAAAGTTGGGAGATCTGGGTGCCTCAAAGTCGCGTTTGAGGTGGCATGGCGCGCGCGGTAAGGCAGCGCCCATGGGTGGCACGCACCACGGGCCGCTCCGCCATCCGACAACTGAGGCCCTGCTTGTCGCTGGCTATGGGCAGGTGAATCGTGATTGACTGGAAGAAAATCGAACGGTTTGACCAGAACGCATAAGTCAAAAGCCAGCCGAAGCGACGGTTCGTGCACGGCAGCGCGGCCGCGGGAGTTCAATGCTGCAAGCTGCAGCTTCCAGAGGCGCGTGCCGTGGCGTGGCACAGGCGCACACGCCGCGAGGAAGTGAGTGTTGGTTGAATTGAATCGCGCTCGGCTGGCGAAGGCTGTTGCGGGGGGCGCCCAACTTAGAAATCCGAAGCATCGAGGCGCACCAAGCACGCACCAGCGTCCCGATACGATCACCCAAATCCTCCCGTCCGTCCAAAGAGACTCAGAACTCATCTAATCGAGCCACAACCGCCCGCAGCGTTGTCCTAGCCCTTGCTCTGCGCCCGCCCCACGACCAGTACATGCTTCCCACGCATGTCATACGAATGCCCGGCCACTCCACCAGTAGCCGCGATCACGACGATCCCGGCCACGCGCCCCAACAGAGCGCCCGCCATGATGTATATCCGCCATCATCTTCAACGGTGATGCCGTCGCAAGGGGCTCAATCGTTTGCGCAGCGCATCCTCGGAGCTCGAGGTCTGGCAAGCCTCACTGTAGACGTCGCCGCGCCTTCGGCCCAGGCCAAGGCACCGAGGGGCACACAAGCTCCCTTCTCCAATCGGCCAGCGGGAACGCAATCACAGGAGCCACGCCAGACCAAGGCAACAACAGCAGAGCATCCCAAGCCGTCGAGGTGGGGCACATGGGAGTTCCGCATCTATATGCTGATCATCGCCGTCGTGGTGCCGTACATGGCATGGGTTCCCATCAGCCTCAGCCAACGTGAGTAAGGCTGGTGGCACTGACTGGTCAAAAGGGATATCATCAGTACTCGGGCTCATCTTCCCAAGGTACTTTTGCACTTTCGCCATCGCCTCCACGATAATAGCTTCTAATCCTGAATACCCAAAGTTCAGGGGTCACCTCGAGCAAGGCTGGCTTTTTGGAAGATTGAGGGTGAGAGTAGCGAGGGACGTCTCGACCTACGAATAGCTCAGATGTGTATTGACCTTGCCTCTCTGCGATGTATCAGGACGACTCCGACTTCCAGTATAGGTCATTCCGAGACTATGTCCCCGTGTTGGCAGTCATCATGCTGGCATACGTGGCACTGTCCGCGCTGTTCGCCAGACTTCCGTCAATGGGAACCCCCAGCGGTTATCAGTCCATCGCCGAGCGGTTCCGACCGAATCGCATCCCCTTTCTGCACTTCTTTACGGCGATCTTTATTCTAGCCCTGCATGGCGCCAACACTCTCAAGCTTCTCTTGGTCCTCACCACGAATTTTGCGCTGGCGCATGCATTGGGGGGCCGCAGATGGCTCGCGCCGGCTGTGATATGGACCTTTAACGTCGGAACACTCGCTTTCGTCCACTGGAACGACGGCGTGCAGTGGAAGACGATTGGAAACGGTCAGCTCGCTTGGCTTGACGACTACAATGGCCTCCTGCCGCGCTGGCAGATCAACTTCAACATTACCATGCTCCGCCTCGTCTCCTTTGCCCTCGACCTGCACTGGTCATGCCTGTCTCCAAACAAGGCGCACCTCGACGTCAATGTCACAGCAGACGAAAATGGCGTCACCGACAACAAATTGCGAGCCTCTCGCTCGAGAGCGTCGACTGAATACTCTTTCAGCAACTACCTTGCATATACCCTGTATCCGCCGCTCTTCATCGCCGGGCCCATCATGACGTTTAACGACTTTGTCTCTCAGGTGAGTTGTACCTGCGGCGATGCGCAATGTATGCGCGTGCCCGCTGCTCACCCACTAATCCCTGCACCACCCTTACACTCCCTCGCAATCTCTAGATCACGCACCCTCCTGCGGTCCGCCTACCTACAGTCCTACGCTATGCCGTGCGGTTCCTCTTCTGCCTGTTGACCATGGAGTTCATCCTGCACTTCATGTACGTCAATGCCATCAAGGACTCCCAGGCATGGAAGGGTGAGACACCCATCCAGTTGAGCATGGTCGGCTTCTGGAACCTGATCGTCGTCTGGCTCAAGCTTCTGATTCCCTGGAGGTTCTTCCGTCTTTGGGCACTGGCCGATGGCATGGATCCGCCCGAAAACATGATTCGGTGCATGGCCAACAACTACTCTACCCTCGGGTTCTGGAGAAGCTGGCACCGGAGCTACAATCTGTGGATCGTAAGGTGAGAAGGCAGCAGCGCGTGTGCCTGCATGTATGCGTATATCACCGAGCACTCATCGAGGATCTCCTCTCCCTCTTCAACGCCGATGTCGAGACAGGTACATCTACATTCCTGTGGGAGGAGCACGGAACACCTTTGGCCTACCCGCTACGTTCCTAGTGTTCACGTTCGTGGCACTCTGGCACGACCTGAGCTTGAAGCTCCTGACGTGGGGCTGGCTCATCTCCCTCTTCATCCTGCCGGAGATTGCCGCCAAAGCTCTCTTGCCTGCATCGAGGTTCACGTCTTTGGATGCCCCGGCAGGTACGAGCGGCAATGGCACCCCGGCCGAGCCGGTATGGTGGTACAGACACCTGTGTGCCTGTGGCGGTGTCTTCAACGTACTGCTCATGATGACTGCGAACCTGGTCGGGTTCGCAATCGGCGTCGATGGAATTCGGTACATGTGGGAGCAGCTCCTAGGCAGCTGGGATGGGCTCAAGTTCATGGTGGGGGCGTGCGCTGTCCTCTTCGTCGGCGTGCAGGTCATGTTCGAGTACAGAGAGGAAGAGCTGAGGTGAGTCCATGACAGGTGGAGATGTAGCCGCAACGTTGTCGCTGGCATCCGACTCTTACTGACTTCCCGTCCTCTTTTCATCACACAGGCAAGGCATCTCGAGGAAGTGCTAAGATTCTACCTCTAGCGGTGGTTTTGCCCGCAATGTCTTTGTATGCCAATGTACCTAGCTTGTATTTGCCCCCTTCATGCACAGTCTCTAATTCAAAAGCGTGCTTTCGTACGCATGTGCGAGCATTGAAATTGAGTCGAGTTTCGCGCATCGCATTGCTCGCAAGCCACCGCCACATGTGCCACCAGTGACCAGGCAACATGCGCTCCCTCGCCTGCCCGGAACGCTCACTTGCGCCCTCGACCCTGAGCATGGACGACGGGTTCCGGCCGCTTACTGAAAAGAACCTTTTTCCTGACGATGCACATGACGTCATAGTATGTCGCTGTAGGTCTCTTCCGACCACCTAGTTCCTTGGAAAATGGATCGTCTTCGTTGACGCTTGCGCTCTGCCGTCTACCCTCTTCGTCCTGCGCGCCTCCCTGCCCTGCCTGCTTCGCAGTACCATCCCCATTAACCCTTGTCGAGTCTGAAGCTCTTGCGCTGGGCGATGACCTCATGAGAGAAGACGACGGCGGCGGACTGCTAAAGTCGAGGGCACTTCCACGCATAGGCGGACGAGGCGCCGGACTGGAACTTGGGATATCGTGCCGGTCTTGGTCGTCCGTGTAAGTATCCGTGTTCGCGCCCGTCCTTGCAGGTCCTGTCCGCTCCGGAGCGCTCTTTGGAGCCGAGCGGTCAGAGTATGACTTCTGAGGCCCAGCATCAAGCCGAGCACGCTTTCTCTGCATAGAGGGTGACCCCCTCCCATCGCTCGCCTCTGCGTCTGAACCATCTGAATCGTCCGAGTCACCCAGCAAAGCTGCGCCGCCGGCCGCTCCACCGCGCATCCGAACGGGACTCGAGCCTGGTATGGGGCTTGATCGGAGAGGGTCAGCGCGGGGCGTCGAGGGCGGATGGAGCGTCTCGTCCGCGTCTACGTCGCCGGCCTCCTCCTGGCTGTTCTCTGCCTGATCTCTACTGGCACGCTTCATTCTTCTGCTGCTCTGTGATTTGTTCTCTGCCGGTGCGAGGACGCGCTTGCGCTTCTGAATGACTGCGAGCGGCTTGGGGAGGTTGACTAGCTTGCCTTCGAGACGATGGTGAGATAGGAGCAACGTGGGTTTGTCCTGTTGTGCGTGCAGGACGTTCATGTTCGAGCAACAGAAAGCTAGCATGTCAGCTGTCGGATGGCGAGCAGCCTACCGTCTGTCATGTTGACTCACCTCTTTGCCATCCCCCCAGATGAACTCCCCAATTACCTCCCCATTCGCGTGTGATGACCCATTGCTTGGGGGCCTATCAGCATGCTGAAGCTCCATCTCCAGGCTGCCTTGCAGCTCGACGAGTATAAACTCTCCATCTGGTGAAAGTGCGAGTAAGGGTTTTGGGACTGATGCTAGAGCGCTGCTCGAGGAGGAAGAGGCGAGCGGACGGAGTGGGTCACTCGGCGTGAGGTAGAGATTTATCCGCATGGTGGGCTCTAATTTGTGAAGCTGTTGATTTGGTTTGCGAAGATGACGAAGACGTTGACTGCGATGATTCTTGCAACGAGACGGAAGTAGGTCCCTCAAGTCCAGCCCCGCAAAATGGGCCCGTCGGAAACACCAACACCTCGGCTGCTACGCGTCTGGACGTTTGCGCTCGCGCGCCAAATGAACGCGGTGCAATGGCTTTGCTCCACAAGCGGTCAACGAAACATGCCTGGCACAACCTTCCTCCCTCGTGAATTAGAGTGCTTCCGACGTCCGAAGCACGTATCCACTCGATGCCAACTCACTGCAAGTACAGACTACTTTGGAAAATGCCTGTGATAAACGCCCATGACTGCTCCAGGAAAAAGCTTACGGGACACGTCACGTCGCGTAACGTAATTTGGCATTTAACGCGTCGCGTCGCGGTTGGCGGCAAAGGCGGACGTTGTGGCAGAGAGACTTGCCGTGGTTGGACTGTGGCCTGCATACAGTGAAGCGCTTGGCGGTTGGTGTGGCGGTTGGCGGGTGGCGTGAGCACTGCGTCCTGTGCCCCGCGCCTGCGCCTGCGCCTGCGAGCCGCGGGGATCCTCAAAGGTCCTCTCGGCATGAAGGTTTGAGTCGACGATTGTCCCCTCGACGGATGTGGGGCAGCATTATCTGATAATATACCCAAGGGCAGCAAGTCGAGGCAAGGCACAAACAGCCACAGGGCGCAAGGGCACAAGGGCACAAGGGCAAGGGCACGCACCCAGGACACCCTCGATCACGCAACACAACACTCCTCTTCGGCCACGACAAGAGTCACACGGACCATTCGCCGTACCCCCACCCGCGAAGGATTCGGAGACTTTGGGCAAAAGAGGATCACGGCAGCACAGACTCGATCGAGGAGGGCGAAATGTGACCGGGTGAGTGCATTCGACGGCCCGCAAGGACCAATAAAAGAAGTGAGGCGAAAGGATTCTGGCCATGGAAGCCTTCTTTCAATATGAAAGCATCCCTCCCACAACGATTTGGCTGACTCGTCATCGACATCACATACTCACCATGGCAACAACGACCATGACCACCACTACGACCACGTGTGACCAGACCTCGACGTCCATCTACTCCAGCATACCCAAGGACGTCATTTGGTACATCTCCTGCACCAACATAGCCCAGCAGTCACCACCACGGCAGCAGCAGCAGCATTCATCAGCGCCTTCGGTCCCGTCAGCGCCATCGAGCGATACGGCGCCGTCACAAGCAATGTCATCCCAGCGATGTCCTCCAGCGCTACCGCTAGAGCTGCTATTGCAAGCCGCGCAATACCTCGTTCCGTCGTGCACTCGTTCCAGATCCTTCCCGGCCACATTTGACTCGGCACGACCTCTGAGCCAATGCCATCAAGACAAGGACGACTTTCTTGCCGTGCTACGCCTCTCCTCGCTGAGCGTAAGCCTTCGCCGCCTTCTCGCGCCTCTCGTGTGGCAGGACATTCTCATTCATCGTCCCGATCGCCTCGGCAAGCTGCGTACGATCATGGACTACTACCAGCGACTGGCGTCTTCCGCTTCGGAGATAGACCGACTAGTATATCCTCTTCCCCTTGTCCGTTCTCTTCGAGTACTTCTTCCCGACCGCTACCTGTCTCTGGACCAAGAGATCCTGCGCCACCTCATACGCAGCGGGATGAACCCATCGAATCACCTCCATACCCTCGAGTGGGACGCCGAGGTCCTGCCGAGCCCCATGATCTGGCGACTCCTAGGCAGCGAGAAGATGGAAGGCCTGGAAGAGCTCTTGGCGGAGCGCAAAGGGCATACACTCAGCCGTGAACAGATTCGCGAGATTGCATACAGCGGCAGTGCAAAGGCCCTCTACAACCCACGAGACCGCCGGATACGCATGGCCGACGAGGACCGCCACCAGCTCGAACAGGGTATTCGCTCCATGAGCGTCAGCCCGGCGCGGTCTGGAACCCCCAGAGATGCCTCCGACAGCGACCGCTACAGCCGGCACGGGGACTTTGGCGCAAGCTCCAGCCAGCACAGCTTCATTGGAAGAGGGCGCCGCTTGAGCTCTGAGGAGGAAAGCATTCCTGAAGACAGTCCCTCTTCACCGAAACTTTCACCTGCACGATACCACCCTCCAGGACTCGAGTCTCTCTCCCTACACTGCCGCATCTTCTATCCGGGCAACATCGACATGTCTCGCCTGCGCTCGCTCCGTCATCTGCGCCTCACCTCCTTTGACTCTCACCTGCTTCCTCCGCACCTCCCCTCTCTTCTCCTTTCCCTGTATGAGCCCCTGCGTTCCATCTCCCTCTCCACGAGCAAGACGTCCCTACTGCACGACGTAGATCTCATCCAGCGTGGCTGCTTTGCTCGTTTAGAGGAGCTCGACATCTACCCCGTCACGCCAGAGTGGCCCCTCTGCCAAGGGCTGCGCAGTGCCGGAGCGACACTCAAACATTTGCGCCTCATCCTCGACGTCAGCGGCAGTTTCAGCAACTTCGATAACCTCTTTCGCAACCTCGCCCAGCCCTGGGACCAAGACTTTGACTCGGGTCTCGACATTGATTCCCAGCAGGAGCGGGATCATCGACATCCGTGGGAGGACACTTCCTATACTCGGGGCGACAGCGGCAGGAGAACGCGATCCACAACGGCATCCAGGTCGCCGTCAAGCTCCGCCCGTTCAATCTCGGCATCATCGAGAGCAAATGAGGCGATCATCGCCGCTACCGCAGCAGCGCAGACGCAATATGCTTCGTCGCTTTCCTCGTCCTCCAGCGGAGACTCCTACCCGCAAATTTCTGCCTCTGAGCAGGTCATGCTATCCACACAGGCAGCGGCTGCTGCGGCCGCTGCTACTGCCGCTGCCGAAGCCGAGGAGCCCGCTGCCACCGTACGGTCGACGTCCCCCGACCTATTCTCATTAGCAACAGCGACGATGACGGCGGCCCCACAAACCTCGCACTCGCACAGTACAGGCGACGACGACGTCTGGTCAGCACACGCACGCATCGAAGGGTCCCTGCCTTACCTCGAGTCCATCTTCATCGATCCGCTCCCTCAGGAAAGCACCGCACCTTCTTTCCAGCACTTCCTCCGGACGTGTCCGCGCTTGAAGTTCGTAAATGGAAAGCCGATTGAGGAGTTTCGGTTGTGGGGCAAGGAAGGGGAATGAGGTGCGGGCTGGGCTGGTGGCTGTCGGAAACTCTTTGTATGTATACGCTCGCCGCAACTTATTTGGAATGTATTCATAGCCTTGCAATCGCTTGCCCTATGCATAAGCGTGGATGATCGTGCAGCTACCGCTGATTGTGCGGCGGTGTACGCTTCTGTACCAGGTCAGACCCTTCAGCGCCAAACGCAGAATGTAAAGTATATCCCTTGCCCGACATCATATCGACAATGAAGTGGAATCAAGTACCAGTCGCAACGAAGAATTAGCAAGGGCTCGAAAAAGCAAGACGGTGACAGGGGTGACAGGGGTGGCAAGGGTGACAAGGGTGACGAATGAGCAGTGAGATACTACGCAAGGCTAAGGAGCGACAGGCAATGTTCGTGACATGAAAGTATTGCGGCTCATGCCGGGAAAGGCGTGACCGGGGGTGTCGAGCTGCTCCCAAACGGCGATGCCCAGCTCGCGGCGCCTATGTCGGATGGGAGTCTGCGCAGCGACGGCAGAGAACTGAATTCGCGCTTCCGCGCCGGCCTAGTGCCCATGACCAGGGAAGAAGCGTCGACGGGCCCTGTGCGCGAGGTGCCTCGCTGCGGCTGCTGCCTGCTTACGACGGGAAGGAACCTCTCCTTCTGTCTGTGCGCGCAGATTCTGAGCAAGACGAGCAATATTTCCTTCGTCTCGAGCAATCGCAGCATCTTCGACGCGCAGAGGCTTGTGTTCCGGTTGGGGGAGGGGGCTTCTGCTGCCGAGGTTGAGGGGAGGCTGCAGCGTAAAGTTCCAGGCTGACTGGTGGCGCAGGTCTCTGCCGTCCAATTTGTCCTCGCGTCGTTGCGCCTGCTTTGGGCCGACCCAAGCGAACTTGCCCAGGGAAGGTACACCATCGACGACGAGGAAAGCGAGAACTTTCCCGGGAACGAAGAGGTTCGGGTTATCCGGCAGGCCAGATACGCGGACCGTGCGTCCATTCAACTCGCTCTTGAGCTTGAGCGAACGGCTGGCCCAGCTCAGTCCGTGCGTGGAGAAGCCCGTACGGATGAGTCGGACATAGGCAGACTCGGCGGGTACTGAGGCTAACGTGAGTTCGAACTCGGCACCGCCGTATTCGAAGTAGGTGGAGAGTTCATCATTGGGCGGACGTGGCTCGGTGTACCACGATGGGTAGTATTGCTCGAGGTAGTAGGACGTTGGCCAGTGCACATCTGTCACGTCGTCGTTTGGATTTGAACCTGTGCTCGCGGGGCGAAAGGGCAAGGATGCATGCGGCATGATTCTTGTTAGAGCATGCAGAGGGAGCAACCTGCACGTGCCGTGTACATGCCAGGATACTCACCACCGATGAGGACAGAGCCATCGGGAAGGAGGCTAAGAGAGGAGTGGTACATCCTCTCATGCTTCATAAGCGGACCTTGCTTCCACTTGCTGCCCGCTTGTGCACGCGGGTCGAAGATCTTGATGCGGTAGCTGGGAGCATCACCAAGAGACTGTCCAATGGGATTGCCATCCCTGCGGGGATTGTACGGTCCGGTATAGCCGGCAGTACCCAGTGTTACGCCTCCGCCGAAGAAGAGCGTCCCGTCGGGTAGGTGCGTGAACATGCCTATCGACCGACCCTCTTCCAGGTCGTCTACGGTCTGCCACGTCTGGCTGCCGATTGGGTCGATCATTTCACAAGACTTGGATGCCGGTTTGTCTGTCACTGAGACTCGAGGCCCATCCAGATCGCCCCAATTTGCCTTGTCACCGAGATCATTGCCGCCGCAAAAGAGCACCCTCTGAGCATAGTTGTCTTCGGGCTCCATCGGCAGCATGATGACGCCTGCGCTGGCAGGATAAGGACGAGGGACAACAGGTACATCTGGTAGGTACTTCAGGACATTTCCCGTCTCGTCGAAGAGGATCGCCCTCCTATTCGACTGCATGAACAGTTGACCTGATGGGAGATTATGAGAAGGGGTGGACATTAGCAAACCCGGACAGATCCAAGTCGGCGCCTGAGCACCACTCTCACCGTTTGACATCAAGAAGACCGGAGGAAAGAGATTGATGGGCACCGTCTCCTGCAGGAAGCCCATATAGACAGGCGGACCGCGAGAGGGGTAGAACTCGAAGTTGGGCTCATTGCTTTCCTCGGTAGGCACGTATCCGCCCTGATGCTGGAAGGGAGGATAGCCAAGTCGAAGAGACACCCGTCTTGTGTGAGCGACCCACCAATTTGCAGCGAGAGGCGCTCGTGCTCCTTACCTGTCCACCAATGATCATGATGGATCCGTCACCCAGAGTCTCCATGGTGGCATACCAGCGGTTGACCTGCAGGCCGTGCGGATTCTGCTCCCATTCTCCTCCATCTGGGTGGAGGATGTTGAGGGCGAAGCCTCCGCCTTCGGCGCCATATACGAGCGCGTCGGTGCCTCCGCCAACGACGTAAGAGCCGTCGCCGGCCATTGCACCGCCCGCACAGAATGTATTCGTCTTGACATCCATAGGCTCGTATGTGTTTGTGTTGCAGTTGTACTTTGTGACCCACGCAGAGTGGCCGTTAACCTGTACTGGATTCCTTTCGGCTCGATCCATGATGATCACATAGTTGTCATCGAGCAGAAACATCATTTGTGCACTGACGCCGGAAAGGCCGACATCCACAGTGACTCCGGACTCTTCTCCGTTGCACGCGGCAGCCCACCAAAGATTTACAATGGTGAGCGCTGCCAAGACGGACCTTGTCAGAGAAATTGTCATCATAGCGTTGAAGAGCGAGGAGGGAGCGCGAGGCGGAGTCCGGCTCAACCAGAGCTAGAGGAAAGCTGGAAAGCGCTGTAGCTCAGCAGAAAGAAGAAGTCAGTGTTCGTGGCACAAGAAGCCTGTGGACGCGAAGGAATGCGGAAAGAATGTCGTCGTCAGGTAAGCTGAAAACGAAGGTTGGGAGAGCCCAAAAGTCGCAGTGATGGGTCGACGCCAAATGACCGCGGCCTCCGTTTCGTATGCAACGTTTTGCAGATGACAATCACATTAGCGGATGCTTTGGACCGTGTGCGGCAATTTCGAGCATGATCCTCTGCGTTGGCCACCGGCAAAAGGTACGACTCTTCATTGGCGGACGCGTGATAGTTTCAGGAGAAATAAGCGAGTATGGACCAGCGTTTGAAGAGAGCACTTTGATATTGAAGTGAGCCAAGCACCGCCGAGAAGGCCTAGGCCTCCTGGCTCGGACCGACGTGGTAATGAGGTAAGGTATTGATCACGTGACGTGTAAAGTCCACAGTAGACGCGTCGACGTGGCACGCCCTTAACCTCACTCCGTGTCCTACTCGCCTTGTTTCCCACTCTCCTCAACCCCTTTTCCTCCTTTGCTTGTTTGCGCCCTCCCTCCTCCCTGTACACCCTGCCCTCCTGTGCGCTCTGTCCACCGCCGCTGCTGTGCAGTGGCTGCAGCTTTGGCGTTTCTCCTGGCCCCCAGGAGCCCTGCTGCGAGGCCGCCCCTGGCCGATTCTCGCTCAATCTATGCGGCCTTTTGCTCCAATTCTTCGTCAAAAGAGTGCACTCGGCGAAAGACTGTGACTGCGGAGTTCCACTTTAGTCGATCCGCGCCCCGTCGCGGTCCGATGACGGCCCTAGAAAAGAGTAGCGAAGTAGGGTCGAAGATACGGTCCGTGGCCACTCTCGGGTGAGCGTGACCGCAACGAACGGGAGAAGAGGTGAACGAGAATCGGAGATCCGTGGCGCAAGAGACGTCAATGGACCTTGCTCGACCAAGAGGGGCACATTATTAAGCCGCGCTCGCACTGTAGATCCCCTGGGTTTACCTCAGACCACAAACAGTGACCTGTGCTCTGCTTACCCTGGTCACATATCCTGGGCAGAACAGTTGACCCATCTTTGCAACCGTTTCCGCGCGGAGCCGTGGGAGAGAGTCGGCGAAGACGCTCCTGAGTGATGCTTGGCAACGCAACGAGATTCCCAAGCGGAGACAGGGTGAGAGATTTGGGCGTCGGTGTTCGTGGATGCGGCCGAGGTGCTATGAGAGGCCGCCTTGCAAGTTGATTCAAGGAGCTTTGAGAGGTGAGAAGTCACAGAGGCGGTAGCTGACTCTCTATGCCTGACCTCGATGGCGGCTTCATAGTGACGGCCACGGGGGGAAGTTGCCTGCCCGAGAAGCTCGCCGAGGAAAGAGCAGGGTGAACAGGTCGATGGCCCCTGAGCATGATCGACTGTGCGAAGTCAAAGCTTCAGCACGCGCCCTTGCCCATCGGGGTCCGACAGGGTCCCTTTTTGGGGGGTACATGCACGAGCTTGTTGTCAGACAGTCAGTAACTTTTGACGACGTCGAATATGTATTCGCAAGGGCGCTAAACCCAGTCGACGCCAGAACGTTGGCAGACGGCAGACTTCCGCCGTTTGTGTCACGCAGTCCCGCACGGCTGACGGGCCAACCGGCGGGCGAGGCGAGGGGGCGGGCGAAGATGGGCAAGGAGTGGTAATTCATGCCCAGTTTGCGCCCAGCTGGAATGAGTGAAGCTGAGCTTGATTGGCGGCGGCGGCCAGTGAACGTCTGGAGCAGACACCGCGGGGGACACTGGCCAAGTGGCTCGGCGGAAGGCCCCATGCGACGCGACACACGACGCGACTCACTTCGCCCGCGCTCGCGCAGGTCCACATGCCACGGGCGCGGGGGAGGGGAGCAGGACGGCCAGACGTTCAGGCAGTGGAGCAGTCAGCGTCAAGTGTTGGGTCTCCTCGCGAGAGACTCCCTCATGTCTTGGGTCGGACATCGGTGCATGGAAGCAACACGCAGACACACTCCGTTCTTAGACAACAACTTTTGACACTCAGCGCGGGGCGCAGCAAGTGCAAGAATCGGGAGTTGGCTGCAGCTCGACTGCCACATTTGGGTGCTACATGTAACGACGGTCATCGAATTAAGTAGCGGCCCGCTCCGTGCGGCGAGCGGCAAACGCCCTAGAGCTTGCCCTCCTAAAGTCTACAGACAGGGTTCCCTGAGCGAGTCAAAGCTCGAACGACATTGACCCAGTTCTTGCTCTTGCGCCACTTTCGTACCCTTGCCGGACGTCGCCAAGAGGTTCAGACGCCCAAAGAGAAGATTCTGGAGCGCACCAACATCCGCTCTGGCAGAACGAGGGAGACGCCAGGGCAAAGATCAGACCCATAAGGTTACTTGTATTATCCTTCAGGCATGGGAGGATGACACGCTCGTCCCTTTGCCGTTGGCGGCGGCGGCGACTCAAAGCTGCGCTCCTGCCCATGGCCACTCGTCTTGGCCGATTCGTGACACGGCAGGTGCATCAGCCACGCAGACGCGAGGAAATCGACGCTGGGGGTCCCACTATGCACGCACGCACGCACGCACGCGCACACGCGCACACGCGCACACGCAACGCTCGGGCCTTTGATCGTCCGCTGTTCGCCCGCCCTCCCCCCTTGCCGGCACTTTGACTCTCTTTCCCGCATTGCCAACGATGCCGTCGGCTACGCAAAGGCGGCGGCAGCAAATGCGGGACTCACCTCCTCTCGTCCCACTCCCCTAAGTAAAACGGACGCAAACCGACGCCGACGGACAGAGAGCTGGCGGCAAGCCACATGGTGTTCGCCCAAGTCAGTACAGTAAGCTCAACAGACCCAGGGTCGCCCCTCGCCCCTCTTTGCCTTGGACTCGACGCACACGAAAGCTTGGCGGATGAGGCAAGTGGGCGACGAGGGAGAAACAGGAGACGGCTTGCTTGCTTGGTGCGACTGCGTTCCTGGATGCTGCCTCGCCTCGCCTCGCCTCGCCTCCCACTGCTGGTGAATCGCCCGATGGGCCCCCGCCAGAATGGATCGAGTCGCATTCCTTTTAAAGACCCGTGCCGTCCCGCTCGACCCTCTTTGAGCCCGGATACATTCCCCTCTCTCTCCAATTCCCTCCAACACCCATCCCTCCCCACTCCTCCCCCCGACCCACCCAAGGGGACAGGCTCCCCCCTGCCTCACCCAGCATCGTTCCTTGCGACGATCACGGTCCTTCCACCAGCGCAGGCCATACGCTCCTTCTCTCTCACACTGCTAGACACGCTGCAGACACGTAGCATTACGGACCATCCTGTCTTGAACCATCCCCTTTGCTCTCATCTTGACCTTTGCACGTCTGCCAACGCTCATCCTCCACCTGGTCTGCCACCATGCTGCTCCAGGTCCCCTTTGCCAGTCTTCTGGCCGCCCTCCTCGTGTCGCATGTAGCCGCTGCCGACATCCAGGCCAACAATATCACTGCTAACCCCCACAGGGCAGCTGCGGTCAGCAAGGCCTTCCGCAAGTCTTACAATGCTTACAAGAAGTACTGCTTCGGACGCGATGAGCTCAAGCCCATTGCCAAGAACTGTGATGACCCCCTCGGCGGCTGGGGCGCCACGCTCGTCGATGTTCAGAGCACAGCCAAGATCATGGGCCTCGATGACATCTACGAGGAGACGGTAGCCCGTGCCAAGGAGACGGACTACACCACAACTTCTTCGGACACCATTTCCATCTTCGAGACCAACATTCGCCACGTCGGAGGTCTCCTCTCCTCGTACGAGCTCGGCGGCAAGACGGAGAAGAAGCTTGTCGAGCAAGCCGAGGTCGTTGGCCGCCGCCTCTTGCACGGCTGGGTCGGCAACAACAAGCTGCCCTACAACACCCTGACAAACTGGAACACCACTGCCAAGCCGCAGACGGACAAGAATGCCATCATCGCAGAGACTGGTACCCTGATCATCGAGTTTGACCGTCTCAGCAAGTACACGGGCAACAAGACGTACCTCGAGTACGCAGAAAAGGCCATGAAGGCCACCATCAACGCGTCGCCCCTGCCCTTCCCCAACCTCAACCCGCAAGGCATCGACCCCAAGACGGGCAAGCCCGTGGGCGACTATGTGACCTGGGGTGGAGGTTCCGACTCCTTCTTTGAGTACGAGATCAAGTACGGTCAGCTCATTGGTTCCAAGGAGACGTACGTGCCCGCCTGGCTCCGGGCTGTCAAGTCGTCCATCAAGCACCTCATCACCAAGGCGTCTGGTACCAAGAAGGACCTGACTTACCTTGGAGACTACTCGGAGTCCAACGGCGGCTTCATCCCCCGTGGATCCCACTTGGAGTGCTTCGTGGGTGGCAACTGGATGCTGGGTAGTCGCCTGCTGGGCAATGAGCAGATCTTCGACTACGGTCTCAAGCTTGCCCAGTCCTGTGCAAACACGTACATCTCTACGCCCACTGGCATCGGCCCCGAAGGCTTTGTGTTCAAGGCAGCAGACGGCTCGACCAACAATGTTCAGATTACCGACCCTGCCTTCTACCAAGCAAATGGCTTCAACTACGACGCCGTCGACTACGTGCTCCGACCCGAGGTTCTCGAGTCGGTCTTCTACGCCTACCGCTTCACGGGTGACCAGTACTGGCAAGATGTCGCTTGGCGCGCCTTCAAGAGGATCCGCAAATACTGCGCAACCGACGTCGGTGCCTTTACTGCGCTCAGCAACGTGTCCACCGCCGACACTGGACAGATCGACGACAGCGAGTCCTTCCTGTACGCCGAGCTCCTGAAGTACATCTACCTGACTTTCACCGACGGCGACACGATCAACCTCAACAATTACGTCTTCAACACCGAGGGCCACCCCTTCGAGATTGACGACACCAGCGCAAGCTTCACCAGCCTGATGCAAGACGACGACAAGGTGCCCGAGCCCACTCGCACGCAGAGCACGAGCACGACGTCGGACTCCAAGTCCGAGTCGTCCAAGGCGACCAAGACGAAGCCGATTGTGCCAGCTGCCTACTTCTCTGGTAACCCGCACTCGAGGCACAGTCTCGAGAAGATCATCAATGACTTCTTGGGTATGAGCGACGACGGCAACTCTGGGGACGACCGCAACTCGAAGCGCTCGCCGGACCAGGCCGCTTTCGAGGCGCATCAGAACAGGCGTGCGAACCGCAAGCGCCTGAATGACGGCACGTACTGATTCTGATTCGGACAGGTTGATTCTGACGGGCAGTGGCAAGTGATTGGTGACCAAGACCGGGACTTTGGTTCTCGTCCTCTACGTATTCGCCTGTTGTACTGCCTGCTTGGCTGCGATGCTTGTCACTGTCATCGCCGTCGAGACTCTATTTTGGCCGTATCGTATCATATCGTATCATTTTTGGAGAGGCCCCATCGCGCGCGTGCCCGATGTATCATCCCCTGGCGTGCTTGTCATATTGGCTCGGTTTTGCGACAGATAGGCTCGCAGCTGCTTCTTTTTTCGCCTTCAAATTCCACCACGGACTTTCATTGCACTCATCCTTTTCGACACGATGGGCTTCGTGTGAAGGCAGAACACGGAACAGACAGACCGATCCCTTGATTGTAGCACGCGCGCGATAGATGATTGTTGGTCGCATTGCCTTTTGTAAGAGTGTTCAGGACAATGTGTCAATGAAGCGTACTTACGTACAGCTGGATCTGCGTGTCGTCCTGGCCCAACATAGCTCCGCCCCTTGTCTCTGCACCTTCAACGCACCTCCACGCTTTTAGTTGGTCTCTGCCTCAGAAGCCTGCACAGACGGCGTAGCAGCCTCTGCCTCGGCATCTGCCGCCTCACCCTGCTCCTTCTCGACCTGTCCCTCGGACTTGAAGAGCGGTGAAGGGGTGTACGAGCCCGTCGAGAAGTCGAATGCTTTTTGCTCTTCCTCGGACTTGGACTCGGGCAGCGGCGATTGTCCCTCGGCCTGTGCCGGCGCTGCGGCCGACTCCGCCGAAGGCTCCTCAGCGACTGCCGTCTTTGGCGTCGAGGTTGACTCGGCCTCTGCGGGCTGGACGGGCGGGGTGCCCGAGTCCTGCGTCTCCTCGCCAGCGCCTGCATCTGCACCGGCCTCCTCGGCGGAGTCACCCTCAGCGCTGGTGGGTGAAGGGGTGGTGGTGGTCACATCGGCTTGGCTCTGGCCGATCGAAGTGCCGGAGAGCTTGTCCCACTCCTGAGACGAAGCCTGCGAAGGCGGACCAGAGACGGGCGCAGAGCTGGCCTCGGCCTCTGCAGACTCAGTCTGCGAAGGTGCTGCATCCGTACCGGAAGCGGAAGCCGGCGCATCGTCAATCTCGTCGAGGTTGAGGCTCTGGCCAGCGGCCGAGGGCGCCGAGGCTGCGAGACCAGAGAGAGCGGCAAGAGGGTCGCTGGAGGGGCCGCCGGCGGCGCGGCCACCACCCAATTCAGCGTCCTTGCCGACCATTTCCATGATGAGGTTGAAGACGGGCTCGGGAGTGGCCTTTTGGTAGATCATGATGAGGTCGACGGGGTTGGGGTAGATTTTGATGCCCTTGAAGAAGGCTGTGGCGGCGGCGAGGTGCTGCGAAGGGCCCAAGGTGATGAGGGTCTCACCGGCGGTGACCTGCTCCATGAAGCTGCAGGGCGGCAAAGCGAAGGGAGGCGGGTGAGGTCAATCTGCGTCAGTATGGGGCTCTGTTGTCAAAGTACTACTGCACATCGACTACTCCTGATTTGCCTGCCTCTCGACGTCAACTCACAACTTCTCACGCGCCTCGGGTTCTGTGGGCAGTGCACCGGGTGCTTGAACGGACTTGACGACCTCGGTGATGGCCTCTTCAATACGCTTCTTGTCGAGCTGCTGCTGCTTCTTTGCTGCCTTTGAAGTCTTTTTCGAATCCTTCTTGAGCTTCTTCCTGAAGGAGGGGTCACTCTGCCGCTTGTAGTCGAAGTACACTGCGTACCCGACGCCGGCGGCGAGGAGGGTCCCGGCGGTGATTGTGAGGATCTGCGACGTCTTCATTGCGTGCGTGTTGGGGGTTCAGATTGTATCCGCTACCTTGGTCGTTAAATGGGTCGTTGATGAAAAGGATGGTGACTGCCGGCCAGACTGCGTGAGTATGCTCACCTGAGCTGAGTCCCTTGCCAACATCCTGCCTGTACTATACCCGCCGCCTATTCGCGCCCTTTCACCCGGCTCTCTTCACTGCCCGATGACGACGGCGTGTGCGGGCCTCTGAGGTCCACCAACCGCAAATGGAGGCAGCGCGCGCAAAAGACGATTGGAGCCTCGGGTCCGCGTGCAGGCAGTGCACCCTTGCCTCAGCTCGAACTCCACCCACAGGCAGGCGGCTCCCAAGCATAGTAGATCAGCTGCAGCTGCAATCTTTGCAATCGCCGCGTTTTGACTGAAGGAGGACTGTGAATTAAATTTCATCTAGTCAGCCGCAATCTCTCAGGCCACGCTTCGTCTTTGAACGGCATTCATTGTACCCAACATACCAACAAGGAGTCACGGATAGGCCCAGCCCCGTACCTTCCATCAGTAACAACCCCCACTCGGCCAACTCAAAACTAGACTCCAATGGGAGTCAGGGGCCTCACCACCTTTGCTCGCGACTATCAGAGCGCAATATCAGAGCTCAGGACCTACCATGCCGCGTCCTCCTCGTCTTCATCATCCAGCTCGAACCCCCGCACAACGCTCTCCATAGACGCATGGGCATGGGTCTTTGACGTCTGGCTGACTCACTTCGGTGAAACCGTGCAAGGCGGAAACTATGCCGACTTGATCGATTTCGTCAAGGATGCCATTGCAGCGTGGCGTACCTGTGGCCTCGAGCCAGTCTTTCTGTGGGACGGGCCAATGCCTCTTGCCAAGCAGGCGACCTACGTATCCCGCAGAGCCGTCGCTGCAGCCAACAACTCGGCATTCATGCGCTCCTCGGCCGCCTCGAGGGCGTCCAGGCGTTTTCAGGCTGAATACGCGCCTTGTCCACCGATGCTGGGCGACGCAGTTCGAAGCGCTCTCCTCGAAGAAGACGTCGAGAGCATCATCACTCAGACAGAGGCCGACGGAGCCGTCGCTGAGCTTGCCGAGGAAATGCACGGTCTCGCTGCCAGCAAGGACTCCGACTTCTTCGTACTCTGCTCTCGTGGCCAGGGAAACGCGAGATATACCCCCGTTGATACATTCGAATACGTCATGGTCAAGAAAGTGACCGCTATGGGCCTCGGCGACGACCCCGTCGATACCGCCGACTTCGAAGAGGACGGAGGCTTCCAAGCAGTCACAAATAGGCGCAAGAGGAATAAAAACCCAGCGCCGGTCACAGATCCTTCCTCGGAGGTCTATGTCCTCTCGCGGCCCCCATCGCGATTTTCACAAGACGATGCAGAGCTGCATTCCATTCGTCTGCGGGCATTCTCCTCGTTTCAACTCTCTGCGCAACTCGGTCTGCCACCGGCGCTGCTGCCCCTGTTTGGATCCATCGTTGGCAACGACTACTCGACCTCGACCCAAGATTCCGTCCTGTTCCGCCACTTACACTCCAGCGCCGACAGGATACGGGAGGCCGCTGATGTCATCAAACGCGAGTGGCAGAAGCGCAGCATCGCCGCGGCGAAGCAGGCCAAGCGGGCTACGGCCTCTGCTGGCAGCCTCGAAATGCGTCTCGCAGCAAAGAGCCTCCTAGGGGCTACCACCAACGATGACGACGCGCGTAGCGAATACTCGGACGCCTCATCAGCTACCGCCACACCTACCGGATTCGGCGAGGCCCATGCGTCCTCCTCGGTGAATGGCGCTGCTGCAGACCCTGTCCGAGGTCTCGTCGAGGCAACTGTCCAGGCGCTCTTTCAGCGTGCTGACCTTGCGACGCACCGGGCATACTTTGTGTCGGAAGCACAAAAGGAGTCTTGCATCGAGTCCATCATAGAAAGCATGGCCGCTTATTCTTTGCTCACCAATGTTGGCACGGCAAACATCTCTGACGCCTCGGCCTTTTTCCAGGCAACACTACCGACTCAAGCCAGACGCGAAGCGCTCGAGCTTTACAGAGAAAAGTTTCGCTTGGGCTTCTTCTCACCGACTTTGATCTCGGCCTTGTCGGAGAGAATCGCAGTCATGACAATGTGCCCCGAAGATCCGGACCAGAAGAGCATTCACGTCGGAGCAGCACGCAGCGTGCGACAGTGGGTGTATGCCATTCTGTTCGAGGTGTGGGGCATGGACTGGGCACGCGAAAGCATGGACGAGCCAGTGCTCGAGCAGTCGCCGGAGCCGGAAGACACGGACCCTGCGTCCGGGCCGGAGTCGAACGGGTACAAGCCCGGGGAGCGACCGGACGATGTCATCAGCGTCGACACCGAATCCTCGGAGTCGGGGAGCGAAGTCGAGCCTGAATCAGTGGCAGATGGCAATGTAGGCAGTGTTTGGGATCCATCGAGCCTCAGATCGGGGCCAGGGTCCGTCTTTGACGGAGACGATCGGACCACCTACGTGCCTCCAACCGTGGTCAAGCCGCCACCTGCGGTCCGAGAATACGTGCGCAAGGGAGAGCGCCTGGTCGGAGAATTGGTGCAGATTCCGAATCTGCAAGAGCTGTTGGCAGAGGATGCAGATGCCCTGCCACACACTCTCTCCGAGGTGCACGCCCAGCGGACAGCTTTTGCTTCTCCGCCATCGCCGCATGTCGATGCGCGGCCACGGACCGGCCCGAGCAGCGAGCCAGTACCGCCTTTGACGCCACTGTTGCCGTCGCGAGCACGGCTGGATCTATATCGACATGCTCTTCATTCGAGCGATGCTGCAATGGATGTCGTTCCGCGCGAGCTGCTGCCTTTGGCCGCTTCACTGCGGCACATCATCGCTTTTGTGGCGGAAGAAAAAGGCGAAAGCAAGAAGCGCTACAACTGGACCTTGCCCGAGGTGGCCTCGGCGGTGCGCATGGGTTGCCACATTGCAGAGGTACACCAGCAGAGAAGGCGCCTTGCCGAGAGCGGTGGGCGAGCGGAGACGACGTCGACGGACACTGTGCCCAGCCCTTCAACGCCTTTTGCCCCTGTGCTCGACAGGTCTTTGTGGGTGCAACCTACCGCAAGAGGCATCCATCTCTCATCGATGCTGCAGCTTGTCATGGAGTCTTCGCACATGCTCGCGGGATCTCTTGCCCTGTGTCCTGACGAGGTGCCTCTTCCCTATACTCTCTTCGATGGGCCGCTCTTCCATCTGCTGCTGGCCAAGGGCGGCAAGTTCTCGCAGGCCATGCGTATACCCAAGAAGACTCAAGCGACGGCCAACATGGTGCTGGCAGCCATTCTCGATGGCGGGAGGGAAGACGACTTGGCCATAGACCTAGAAGAGTTGAAGCGCCAGCGAAAAGAAAACAAACGCAAGCACAAGGAGCTGCGCGCGAGCTCAGAGGCCGGCAGCGAAGCCGCCTCGGAGAGTGACTCTCCAGCGATCCCGCGCAAGGGAAAGAGTAAGAGCAAGAGCAAGAGCAAGGGTGGGCCCAATAAGGGCTCCGGAAGTGGGAGCCAGAATCCGTTTGACCTGCTAGCCTCGGGTGCATGAGTGAACCGCAGCCCTTCATGGCGCTCCAGCCGCCTGATTCCCGATGAGAGGTCTGCATGAACCTTGGCCTCCATCTAGATATCCCAATTTGCTATGGACTAGCCATTGCCTGCTTTCAACCGCTGTGTCTCACTGCCTTGTAGCTGTCCACTCATCCATACCATACCATGACGCCTGCAACGATCTCTGCGGTCACGTGTTTAGAGAAGCGACGCTAGCTTGTTTGCGTCGGCCCTAGTGTGCCGGTGTGCTTGTGCTTGTGCTTGTGCTTGTGCTTGTGCCTGTGCTAAGCCTCGCCCGCGAGCGCGTCTGTGATGTCTGAGTGTTGAGAGTTGAGAGCGCGCGCGTCGGCCTCGATCACGCGGTCCTCTGCTCTAGTGCCTCTCAGCAGAGAGAACAACATTGCAGCCCCAACGCCCGCGTACGGCCAGTATCTCTGCCTGGACACTGCTCTGGTGGCTCAGCGGCCTCGAGTCGCGCCAGCTCAGGCGCGTGTGTTGGCTCTGAGCCTGGCGGGCCTCGTCGCCGCCTCCCCCCCCCTCGTCGCCTCCCGGCCTGCGCCGCGTCGGCCATGCCCTCTTTTGCCTCATCTTCCCTCCTCATCCTCCCATCGATCCCACACCTCAACCGTCACATCTTCGCTCTACGTTACTTCTGAGCACCAGACTACCCTATCTTCCGTCCATCAAGACAACACACAACCCTTCCCTACCCCCTTCTTCGTCTTCCTTTTTAAGTCGCAACAATGAGAGAGGTGCGTCCTGCCCGCCGCAGACGAGGGATTGTGCTGAGACTGACCAAAATCTCTCCTTTCCTCTCTGCCAAACATTTGTACCGCTCGCCATAAACAGGTTCTTTCGCTCCACGTCGGTCAGGCTGGTGTCCAGATCGGAGAGGCCTGCTGGCAGGTGAGTTGCCACGACGAGCTTGATGCCTTCCTAGGGCCGTGTCTGATCCCACTTTCGTCTCGCCAACACTACAACCACGCAGCTTTACCTGGCCGAGCACGGCCTTAGCCCCGATGGTCGCATCATGGAGGGCAGTCCATCTCAGAACGACGATGGTTTCTCCACATTCTTCTCTGAGACTGGCAGCGGCAAGTTCGTTCCCCGTGCCGTCTACGTCGACTTGGAGGAGAACGTCATTGCCTCGGTCCGCAACGGTCCCTACCGCTCCCTCTTCCACCCCGAGACCCTCGTCACCGGCAAGGAGGACGCTGCCAACAACTACGCTCGTGGTCACTACACCGTCGGCAAGGAGCTCATCGACCAGACCCTCGACCGTGTCCGCAAGCTCGCCGACGCTTGCTCTGGTCTCCAGGGCTTCTTCGTCTTCCACTCCTTCGGTGGTGGTACAGGTTCCGGTTTCGGTTCCCTCGTCCTCGAGCGCCTTGCTCAGGACTACGGCAAGAAGGCCAAGCTCGAGTTCTCCGTCTACCCCGCTCCCATGATGAGCTCGTCGGTCGTTGAGCCTTACAACTCCGTCCTCACCACCCACACCACCCTCGAGAACTCCGACTGTTCGTTCATGGTTGACAATGAGGCCATCTACGACATCTGCAAGAAGAACCTCGGCATCCAGAGCCCCGGCTACTCGAACCTCAACCGTCTCATCGCCCAGGTCGTCTCTTCCATCACCGCCTCGCTCCGATTCGACGGTTCCCTCAACGTCGACCTCAACGAGTTCCAGACCAACTTGGTGCCCTTCCCCCGTATCCACTTCCCCCTGGTCTGCCTCGCCCCCATCATCTCCGCCGAGAAGGCCTTCCACGAGCAGAACTCGGTCGCCGAGATGACCTTCTCCACCTTTGAGAAGGGCAACCAGATGGTCAAGTGTGACCCCCGCGACGGCAAGTTCATGGCCTGCTGTCTCCTCTACCGTGGTGACGTCGTCCCCAAGGACGTCAACTCGGCTGTTGCCGCCATCAAGACCAAGCGTACGATCCAGTTCGTCGACTGGTGCCCTACCGGTTTCAAGATTGGTATCTGTAACGAGGCCCCCGCCGTCGTCCCCGGCGGTGACCTTGCCAAGGTCAGCCGCTCGCTCTGCATGTTGGCCAACACTACTGCCATTGCCACTGCCTGGACTCGCCTTGACAGCAAGTTCGACCTCATGTACCAGAAGCGTGCCTTCGTCCACTGGTACGTCGGTGAGGGTATGGAGGAGGGTGAGTTCTCCGAGGCCCGTGAGGACCTTGCTGCCCTCGAGAAGGACTACGAGGAGGTCGGCATGGACACTGCCGGCGAGGAGGGTGACCTCGTCGAGGACGAGTACTAAGCCTGCTCGCAGACTTTCTGGTTCGCGTGTCTGGCACGGCGCAGTGTCAGTGGTCGGCTCCTGGCCGTCCTTGTTGACGCGCGCCGTTTTCTCTCTGTCTCGGCGTTTCCCCTCTTCTATGGTGATTGAGTTGTAATACCAAGCCGTTGGCTACATACGATTGGAGTGATGAGTCATGTGTGTGTGTGTGTGTGTGTGTGTGTTCGTGCGTGCGTCTTAAGAGTGCCATGTTCCTGACTGTGAGAAGTTGAGGGTGAGCCGGCGAGAGAACATGACAATGAAGCAGTGCACATAGCGCCACCTTCCTCTCAGCCTTTAGATGGGAAAGAGTTCATCGGGTTCTCTGACCTCAAGGCGTAATGGACTGGTGAGCAGGCGGCCGTGCGTGCTTCGAGGGGCGTCGTGGCATGTCGCTTGGCGCCGATTCAGGAAAGGAATGCGCAGTGTTCAGTACTGCCGCTCGGGAGAAGGCGGCTGGGGCAGCAGCTTCCCGCAGCAGGTGTCCGACGTTCGCAAAGTCATTGGGTCCGTCTCTGCTGCGAATCCTCCGACTCCGTGGGCTGTCATGCATTGACTTCATCGACACATAACCACGTCGAGCTTGAAGCCAAGCCTTACATGGCGCGCGCTGCTTTGCTAGAAGAGTACATACGACGCCGAATAGGGCACACGTGCGGCAGACGGAGCAGAAGATTTGAAGTTACAGAGATGCAATGTGGGAGCATGAATTCTAGTGCAAAGTGCGCAACGCTTCTATGTGAACCGCATATTGCTTGGCTCATCGTCCAAAGTCCGTCCGTCCGTCATTCGCATTCAACAGTCGCCCACCCCCCTTAGCATCTACTTGTACGCTGCGAATGTGTCCATACCGACGACCCAAACGGCCAACCACCTGTGACGGAGATCTAATGCTGTTACTTGCCGACTTCCACCTGCGACGCCTGGCTCTTAGCTGCCTGGATGCTGGCGTCGTACGACCGTCTGGAGGGTACGCCGCGCTTCTCGCGTTGCCAGTCTACGAAGACGCGGAGCTTCTCGAGAGTGATGAAGATGAGGATCGTCTAAGCGGATAGAGGCAGAGGAGTGCGTGTCAGTGAATGTACGTCAACTAGGGCGGGAGTGTTGGCAAGCATGTATGCTGCTGTCCGAGCACAGCGCTCACGCTAGGTACTCACATTTGGGCTCAGTCTGACCCATGCTGGGCTCCACCCGCGGAACAGGAAACCAATGCCCTCGTTCCTGACAGACTGCTTCAACTTGTCCATGACGGCCGATGCTCCCCCATCCGCGGCCATAATCCTTGCCTTGATGACATCCGCCGGGCTGCACACCGTCGTGGCAACCGTACCGGCGAGGAAACTTGCGCTGAAGTGGAGCCATGTCCCCTCTTTGTAATAGCCCGACTGCAGCAGTGCGCCCTTGAAGAGGTCGTACGTCGCCAGCTGACTGGCATTCATGAGGATTGCGCGAGTCACATTCGGCACGATCCCACGGAATAGCGAGGCAACGCCTTCGTCGCGGGCCATGCGGAACACCCCGCTGATGGCATTCGAGTAGCCGAATCGCTCCGCGGGAGGTTTCAGCACATCGGAGGTCATCCGAACGAGGAGGACGTCGGCCCAGTTCCCTGCCATGCCGCCCACTGCGCCGGCTACGCTTGCACACAGGCCCATTTTCCATGCTGGGAGTTGTTTTTGGCCCGGAGGCAGCGTCCGCGAGGCACGTTCCTTGAGAGCATCGTATACGCCGAATCTGCGATGGGCCGGGTAGGAGAGGTGAAGTGCGGGGAGCTCACGATGAGTACGGACCCAAAGCTGGCGTAACGTCGGCTCTCAGCTCGGTCTTGGTGCGCTTGCACTTGGAATATACTCACCTCACAAGACTATAGCTCATCTGTCTGCTCAGACTGGCAGTCAAACCCACGTACAGACCGCGCACTCCCTCGTTCCTGGCCGTCTTTGCCAGAACGGAGACCATTCCCTGCTTATCGTGGGCATTCTGCATGCGCGTCTTGACCATGTCGAGGGGATGTGTGAAGCATGCTGCAAAGGATGCGGCGACGCCACCCAGATAAAAGGGGTATGAGGGCGGCGATTGCGGAGCTTGGGGTGGACTGATGGTGCTGGAGGGGCTGGATGTCGGGGAGCCAGGTACCAGAGGATGCCGTATTGAGGGACTTTGTGAATCTGTTGAGCGTGACATTGGGGAGGGTGTGGCTGTTGACGTTGCAGCCGAAGAAGGCGACGCTGCCGTAGACATCAATGTCGTCGGAATTGAATGCGTGCTAGAAGAACCAGCCGGCGAAGTCGAAGGTCCAGCCGAGAGATTGCCAAGGTCTCGCAGAAATGCCGGCGAAGGTAGAGGTATAGACATGATGACGGTCATCTATGAGGAAGTGGTGCACCTAGAATGCATGTAGCGAAAGATTCGTCTTGCCGGGTTTGATATTAAGGCGGGAAATTGAATGCATGCAGGCCGGCGGATAATGAACGCCAGTGACTCGATGCTTCAGCGTCGTTGCTATTGCGGTGACATCCGCGAGCCGGAGTGGTACTTAGTACTTGACGAAGCTTGTTGGAGTGTAAATGTTGGGCTTATGCTTACTTGGGTTGTTAGAAATGAGGCGCATATGTAAAAGACCCGCCGAGTGACACACGAATGTTGGTGCTGCACGGTTGGCGGCGTGTGAGCAACGGGTCTTCTAATCGCCAAGGTCCTCGCTATTCGCTTCGCTCCTCGTTCACGAGGCCCAAGCGCAGGGTCCCATCCGCCCCTCCTCTTCCTCTTCTTCCGCCGGCCTTGTCACCTCGCCTGTCGCCATCCTAATCGAATCTGGCCGACAGACGAGAGACTCTCATCCTTCCCGATTTGAGTTCCCACCGAGGCTCCGCTGCTCGCGCTCATGCGGCCACCTCTTTTTTTCGATCCTGGTCCCTCTGCCACAATTTTTCTCATTTATCATCTTCTTGCTCGAGAGCTGTGCTGCCCTGTCGTCTGGGTCCGGCTCCTTTGCCTCGGCACCATTCGCCGCTTTCCACTCTCTGCCCGTGCTGAGGGCGATGCCGCACCCGCATGGTCGTGCCTGGGCGTCGTCCCATTCTGCACCCTTGTCGAGGCGCGGCGTGCGTGGCCCGTCGGACCCGAGTCACCCGGACCGGGTTGGCGGGGCTGAGCTGATTCCGGTCTGTGCGCCCGCCGCGTCGCCAGTCCGTCAGTCCGCGTCTGCCCACAAGTTGCTCTCAGTCCAGAGTCCGACTCAGACTGGCAAGACTGAGAGGCTGGCGGCTGACGACGACGGCGTGCGACTTGGCGTGCGACCGTCTGTTGCGGTTGCGTGGCGGCTGCAGGGCGGGGCGTGCTCGAGGCCAGAGTGCGTGCAGTGCGTGCAGTGAGTGCAGTTACAAGCGACTGTGGGGAGAGGGAGCCAGGGCCCCCAGAGACAAGAGATAGAGAGCAGAGGGCGGGGGTGCAATGTATGGACGGATGGTTGGAGCGCAGACAGAGAGAGAGAGAGGCGAGGCATCCATGGCATTGACACTCTGCCATCCTCGTCTCCTATTTGTCACCCAACTCACAATTCATCAACGCGACTCTCCGGCGCCAACGTCCATTCTATTGCTGGTCACATCCTACCCACCATCTCGCCAGTAGATCAGCCCAAGCGCGTGCTCTCCAGTTGCCATCGCCTCGTCCCTCATGTCTCGACCTCTAGATCGTTCCTAATTGCGAGCGCAAGCTGTAGCCCTTTGTGCTCATCCGTCGCCTCTCAAGTACCTGCCTGTATCTGTACCATCATCACTTCTCTCCCCGGGCAATCGAGCATCCGACGCTCGCCTTCACTAGCCGCCCGTTCATCTCCCAACGATACCCAATCCCTGCCCTCGGGTCAAGCCACACAATGTCCATTTCCGCCGAGCAAGCACGTTCTCCTCCTCCGTCGCCACAACCACAAACATCTTCCTCGGCGACCTTCTCCCCCTCCATCGAGGTATACCCTACAGCACCTCAGCCCGACGCCACGACGGCATCACCGCCCTCGCCTCGACTTGGCCCCTCATCACCGCCTCACGGTGCCTCGCACGTATCATCGCTCGATGTCTCCTTTGACGCCAGCCATCCCGCGGTGGGAGCTCCTCCGCCGACGATACCGGGTATCATGTCGTCGGAACCCCCTGGCGATGCTTCTGAAGCTCCCTCGGTCGCTTGGGAGGCGCACACCCTCATGCAGATGCTCAGTGTAGTTGGCAGCCGCCTCCTTGAAGCCGATCAACTTGGCCTAAAGGCTGCACAAGACCCCGATGACAATGGCAGCTCAGCCGATGATGAAAGCATGTCCTCAAGCGCTGATCTGGGCGACAGCCACCGGCCGCTTGCTGGCCCCATTTCCGGCGAACAGCTTCGACGGCGCCCGGGGATCATGTCAGAGCTGCTTGATGAGCAAAGTGAGTCGTTTGCTTGGCGCATCCGTGCCTGTTCGAGCACGCCACTGACCGCAATCGCATCGCTCCATATCACGTCCGACTCAGGTACGCCCGTGGGCGGGCAGACGCCTCTTGCCTCGTCGCTACACACGAAGCGGGGTAGTATAAAGCAGACACCTTCCCGGACACCCTCCCGTCTTGGCGAAGCTTTTCTGGATGAAGATGCCGCGCTAGGAACACAAGCTCCTTCTCGGACCCCGTCTCCCAACTCGGACAATGAGGCACCGGATGGAGCCCCCCACGATGCCATGGCGGAATCCCTTCACTCCCTCTCGGAAGGACAGACACAGCCAGAGAGGCAAACTGCATCAGCCGATGCCAAGACGCAACTCTCCCTCAAGCTGCAGAACATATTCTCCCTCTCTGCGGCCGAGGAGGTACGCTCATGCTATTCCTGCTGGATATTTCGCTCCGTCCTCCTACAAGGTCATCTCTACCTGACGGACGGACACGTCCTGTTCTATGCTTACCTGCCCTCGCGTGGCGACCGAGTCATCAAGGCTGGGTCTTTGCGGAAAAGAACCCAGAAGACGTACCGATTCAGCCGGCATTGGGCAGTCCTGCGAGGTCGGGCCCTCAGCTGGTATGACAATCAGCGAGATCCCTACTTTCCCCAAGATCACATCGATTTGCGCAATGTTTCTGCAGTCGAGCCCGCCTCGGACAACCCTCGCCACTTCAAGGTGCATACGCCTCAGCGCATCTACGTCTTCGGAGTCGAGACCCAAGACAGCCGTGATGACTGGGTACAAGTCATTCGCAAGGCGACTTTTCGCGCGCAAAACGAAGGCGACAGTGTGCGCATCAGCATTCCCCTCGAAGCCATCGTAGACGTAGAGAATACTAATAGTGCAGACCAGACTGACATGGTTTGTCTCCAAGTCGTCGACTCTGGAACGCAGGATTTCTCCTTGGGCGAGTACTATTTTCTTCACTTCTCTCGGCAGGCAGACTTTGTGAGGGACCTCAAGGCGATCATTGGAGAGCAGATGGGGGCATCTAGCACAAGCGTCAACGTCAATGATGCCCTACGCGACTCGACGGGCGATATCCAAAGGACGCCCAGCCTAGCGTCCCTTCGCGGTGTGCCCCAGCTGCCCAGCGTCGATCTTCGCAAAGAGGCGCGGCGGGGCTCTGCTGCCAAGGCGCCCGAGTCGTCATCCCCTGAGGCGATGCCTGCACTGCTACCTGGCGCAATTGCCATCCCAGGGCCGCCCCGGAAACAGTCGCGCCCGGCCGTGGAAGGAAATGCCGGCGTGGAAGACTTTGCGTCTGCAGCCACGCCTCGTCCAGACGGGGTTCTGAGCCAGACTTTGCGACCTTCTGCGTGCCCTCACCCGTGGGAGTACCCACCCTCGCCCTCCCAGGGTCCTCCACCACGTGGCTTCGAGGATGCTCAGACCGATGCGGGTCACCAATGGCCTGTGTCTCGCTGGGTCAGACGGGCCCCTTCAATGCTGACCATGTCCTCGATCCTCAGCAGGCAGCAGGGAGTAATTAGGCCCGTGATAGAAGTCTGGAGCAATCGATCCCGCCTATCCCACGGTGACCAAGAAGCTGAGCAATCGCAAGATCTTGCATCTTCAGAGTACTCCACCTATTCCGTGCTGGAAGCACCAGAGAGCGACTCCGATCAAGAAGGAAGGAACGATGAAAGTGACAAGCACTTTCGGACGACTTTTTCCCTTCCGACGGAAGAAGACCTCCTCTGCCACCTCGAAGCCTCTCTTTATCGCGTTCTACCGGTGACCGGCAGGCTCTACGTGACCTCGAATCACCTGTGCTTCCGGTCGTCGACGTTTGCCACGAAGACGATGGGGCGCACCAAGATGATTCTGCCCTTTTCAGAAGTGCTTTCCTGCGCAACACACAGAGCATTTAGGCTGGGCCAATACGGTCTCGTCATTACCATTCGCGGTCACGAGGAAGTCTTTCTCGAGGTCGCCTCGCTACAATTACGAGATCAATGCATCCGCATGATTGAAAAGCAAATTGAAACTGGTCGCCAACGGGATGCATCAAGGCCATCCGATGCGTCACAACGCGAACGCGACGATGCCCTGGTCCTGACAGACTTGAGCGCTCAGGCCAACCGCCTCGATTTGGGTGACTCGGTGTCCTCCATCGACTCGTCGCTGTCAAGCTCTCGATCCCAGGAGCTGTCCCTCCTCTCGCTCCGGCCCAAGGAGACTCTCCATTTTACCATCCTCACCATCGGCTCCCGAGGAGATGTGCAACCGTACGTGGCGTTGGCCAAGGGGCTCCTTGCCGAAGGGCATCGGGTGCGCATAGCTACGCATGCCGAGTTTGGAGGCTGGATCCAGCAGCACGGAGCGGAATTCTGCGAGATTGGTGGCGACCCAGCAGAATTGATGCGCATTTGTGTAGAGAATGGCACATTTACAGTGGCGTTTTTGCGAGAGGGTGTCACAAAGGTGAGTCGGCACCCCCCCCCCCCCCCCCCCCCCCCCCCGACGGGACCCCCACCCCCCCCCCCACCCCCTTCCCCTCCCCCCCCCCCCCCCCCCCCCCGCCGGCCCGCCCCCATTTCCTCCCCCCCGCCTCGCAGCACACCTTGCCAGTACGTGTTTCATACGTAGACAACACACAAATCCGCGAAACCACATACCCCCCTCGCG